>CAUYSK010095642.1:0-66195 GCA_963575035.1 Avahi laniger | reverse complement strand
GGGGCTCCACGTGGTGGGGAGAACGCCAGATGTCACTACCCCAGCCCAAGCCTCCTTCCTGGGCTCAATTTACCAAGAAGTCCGTGGGGTTGGGTGCGCATATGAACAGCTCTGCCTGTCTTGGCACACCCATGTTATCCTACCTGGAAAGATGACCAAGAGGCAGAATGAGAACAGTGTTTAAAACTATTCCTGGCTCTGTTTTTGATGAGCACTGCACACAGAGAATCTCTTGTCTGTCTTCCTGTGTCAGCCAGTGCAAGTTGGATTAACCAGCCCAGAGTCTCAGACCAGTGATAATTTTCCACTTGGGAGAAAGCATAGAAATGAACTCTACACTGGCATTCTCTGTGGCGAGCTGAGGAGCCACCGATCCTTCAAGACAGGAATGTGACCTAAGGAAGGCAGCAGGTTTTAACACGGCCACGTGCTGCCCAGATTGTCAACAACCTCCAGGCAACCATGGCGAGGAAGCCGAATTCTTCCTCATTTTCTCTGTGTTCACTGTACCGGGTCCCCTCAGTCTTTCTGCCCTCAGATTGCACCTACCAAAAAAGCCTGAGCATGGAAACTTGCCTCAGCCTCTGCTTTCCAGAAAACTCAAGATTAAGGCAGATTTTTCTGAAGACTTATTTGAATTATTCCAAGCTCTTAGTAAAAAAGGCAATCGAAATGCGCTGGGGTCAGACCAGTAAAAAACGGTTTCGTTTCAAACTATCTAGTGAATCACCCCCAATTTATATATTACAGCAAATGACATTTCTAAAACTGGCTGCAAAATTTCTATTTAAAGTATTCTTCAAAATGCCAAAGCTGGGGGAATGGGAAGTTACTGTTTTGCGGGTCTGGAGTTTCAGTTTGGGAAGATAAAAAGTGGAGACGGATGGTGGTGACGGTTACACAACAATGTGAATGTACCTAATGCCACAGAGCTGTACATTTAAAAATGGTTAAGATGGGAAATTTTATGTCATGTATATTTTGTCACATTTTTTTAAAATGCCAAACCGTGAGTCAATGACAGAGGGATCCTTCATGGAATAAGTGTAGAGGCAACACCCAGTGCAAGGGAGCATCTGCTATGCCAAGACCAAGCGCCTTTCAATGACCAGAGCTACTAGGTTAAAAAGAGCCCAAGAATAGGCCTGGTGCAGTGGCTTGTACCTGTAATCCCAGTGCATGGGGAGGCCTAGGTGAGAGGATCACTTGAGGCCAGGAGTTCAAGACTAGCCTGAGCAAGACCAAGACTCCCATCTCTACAAAAAATTTAAAAAATTAGCCAGATGTCATGGCACGTGACTGTAGTTCCAGTTGCTCAGGAGGCTGAGGCAGGAGGATAGCTTGAGCCCAGGAGTTTGAGGCTGCAGTGAGCCATGATTGCACCACTGTACCCCAGCCTGGGTGACAGAGTGGGACCCTGTCTCTAAAATAAAAAATAAAAATTTAAAAAAAAGAGCTTAAGACTTTAAACCTTTATTATTTGTTACAGCTATATCCCTGCTTCCAAAATGTGCTCAGTCAATAAGTGTTTAATCCTGTTTTAGGTATTAGCCTATAAATGGTCCACGTTAATGTCTCTCCTCGAGAAATCCCCTCCACATTCATCTGTCCTACATGTTCTGGGGGAATCAGAACTCGTGCAAGAGGGATCTCACTCTTTAAGACCCTGTTCAAAACTTTCCTTCCAGAGAAACTCTTCTGACGGTGTCTCCAGTCATTCTGTGGTTCTCCCAAGCACCTGGGTGCACGCCCATTATAGGCAGTGTCCATCTGTGCTGCAGCCCAGCACAGGGGACCTTCTTTCCCTCTCAAGAACAGGGGATGCACTCATGGTCTAGCACAATGTCAGCTTACAGCAGATACTCAGCAAGTTGGAATGAACAAAATCCCTCACAGGGGATGCATTTCCAGGTGTGCTTAGATTTCGTTTCTTACTGTTGATGTTAAATGTAGCTCTGAATGGAGTTGTTGCTGTTCCTGGGGCTGGTACTTAGATGAGAGCGATTTTAACAGTTCTACACTCTCATAAGAACTCGAGGCCTCAGGCCCTGAGTTAGATGAATTTGCTGTCTCCAGAAATCATAGAAACTTCACTGGATAACACTAATCCCCCTTCACAACCAAGGAGATAAACTAACCAGAAAGTTATTGATTTAATAGTCAAAGATCAATCAAAGAACAAAGAGAGCTGGATTATCTAAGCATGCCTGGGTGCAAGAATAAAAACTTAAAATGTATCTGGTGTGTCTATCTAACAAGATTCTTCACAATCCTCCTGTGTTCCCAAAGGGGATCAGGCTTCCTGTGTGTGAGAAGGGCTCTAACTCAACGGCTCCAAGACAATCACATCCCAAGCCCAGAAGCCAGTCTGGTCACCAGAGGTCAGTCTCTCCTGACACTCTCCCTAGTTAACTTTTCAATTTCTCCAAAGTACAACCACCACCAAAAAAATTCTTTAATCTTTCTTCCCACTCTCATGTTAGCGTTTCTATTTCTTGGCTCACCCATTCATCCCTCTGTCACTTAAGGAAGGAGAAAAAGAAAGAAAGAGAAAGAAAGAGAAGTGCCACTGATGATGGCTTCTGACTCAAAATCTGTTTCTAGACATCAGCCACAGTCCACATGGCGCAGGATGGGAGCACGTTAGCTCGTCCTCAGGCCACGGGCTTGGAATGTCAGAGATACTTTCTGCAGAGAGTGGGAAGTAACAAGCTTCACAGCAGAACTGAGTGGCTCTGAAATTGCTCCAGGAAAAGCTGAAGATATGTTTCCACCCAGGAAATCACTGGGCTCTCCTTAATTTGCTTTCAATCAGATGTGCACTAACTGTTGCTTCGGGCTCGACCCCAGTGTCCCCATGCCCTCCCAATGCACCCAGCACCCCCTTACCTCCGAGGCAGGCGCCGAGGGCCAGCGCATACATGAGCGGCGGCGTGGGCAGGCTGACCTCAGGGTCCTGGCTCAGGTTCAGGAGCACAGGGATCTGTGGAGGAAAAGGACATGGATGCCACATCCCATGGGAGCTCAGAGGAGCTGCCACACTGTGACCGACTTAAAAATCCAAAGCGCTTTTTCAGCAGTCAAACTTTAAGGAACTTAAGACTCAAGAAAAAATACCAAAGCAGACTTTGGAATCCCCGAAACTTGAGTTTGAACTCATCTGTATGTCTCCGATTCCAGCCACATGACCAACTGTTTCTCCTTGTCCTCAACTTCCCCCAACTGCCACTGTGGGTTTTACACAGGGTGAAGGAACGGAGGCTAACACAGCGCCTAGGAATTCAACAATCCAAGCAGAGTGATCAAACCCTGCGAGTCCTGTGCTGACTCTGTGCACATACCATCTTATTAATCCCGTAAGCATGTCTGTTACTCCTTTGATTGACAGATGAGGAGACTGAGACCCAGAGAGGCACAGGAATGCAGATCTCGTTAGTGGTCAAGCAGAACCTGAATGCAGTTCTCTGGACTCCAAACCGCACACAGGCATACCTGTGCTGAGCCGCTCCCCACTTCTGCTCACTGTCAGCCACTGTGAATCTGCTGACAATTGTAGTATGACAACAGGTATCAGAATCTACAAATAGGGAGTATCACTAGCAAGCCACACCAGCATCTGGTACACCTTTCTGACAGAGATAAATTTTACATTACTTTTTTTATTTTAGGAAATTATGGGGGCACATTTTGGTTACATGTTATGGCTTTGCCACATCCCAACCATGCTTTGAGACATGTCCTTTCGCCCCCTACAATGCTCACCACGTCCATTGTGAGTTTACCCATCCCCACCTCTCCTACCCACAAATAATATTACTACTGTGTGAGCACCTTAGTGTTGATCAGTCAGTGTAGTTTGATGGCAAGTACATGTGGTACCTATTCTTCCATTCTAGAATTGACATTGTTAAAATGTCCATACTACCTAAAGTGATCTACAGAATTAATGCAATCCCCATCAAAGTACCAGCATCATTCTTTACAAATTTAGAAAAAATAATTCTATGCTTTGTATGGAATCAGAGAAGACCTTGTATAGCCAAAGCAATCTCAAGCAAAAAAGAACGAACTGGGAGGTATCAGTCTACAAGACTTCAAGCTGTACTCCAAGGCTATAGTAACTAAAACAGCATGGTACTGGCACAAGAATAGAGACATAGACCTTTGGAACAGGACTGAGAATCCAGAGGTGAAACCATCCTCATATTGTCATCTAATCTTTGACAAAGCAGACAAAAATTTTACATTATTGTAATCAATGAAACACATAGTAGCTGTGAAATTTCTGTAAGAATTTTGTGTTCAGAAAGCATGCCCCCTTGTGGCTTATGTTGCTAAAGAAAAACAGGGAAGGATGCAGCCATGGGACAGGTTGGAAGGCTTGGCAAAATGCAGGTCCACACTGTCACCGCCCAGTATCTCAGGGCAGCCCTGGAAATGCAGCAGGAACCCCTGGACCTGCTGCTTGGGGCAGATGCCTTGTGTCAATCTCTCTAAGGAGCAGCAGCAGAAGGAGAGCACCAATGGTAACACATCTGGGAAAGATTACACAGAAAACACAGACAGAAAGCTGAACCCAATGTGGAAGAGCTCCGTAAGTGACGTGCGATAGCACTTGACATTGAGAACGAAGGGGGCAAGAATTCCCCTCTGCTGCACGCTAGGTCTCCTGATGGCAGGAACAGAAGCCTCATCTCTTTATCCCTGTAACAGAATTTCACACATGATATTTTTTTAATAAGAACTCCAGGCTGATTTAGCACTTTACATGAATGTATAATTTGATTTAAGAGTAAACATTGAACTAAGCAGCTCAAAAAAATAATAAGTAAAATATACAGTATGTTAGGTGGCATTAAGTACTATGAAAAATAAAACACAAAGGGAGACAGGAGGGCGGGAGTGCCAATTTAGCACTGGGAAGGTGTGATTTTACAAAACTAACAAAAGGTGAAGGAGCAGGACCAAGCTCATAATCATTTGTGTGAAGGGACTCTCGGGCAGAAGGAACAGGATGTGCAAACACCCCGAGGCAAGAGCTTTCTTGATGTGTCCAAGGAAATCCAAGGAAGTCAGTCTGTCTAGAGCACAGTCAGCAAAGAAAATGGTAGGAAGTGAGGCCAGAGAGGGGACGGGAGCTGGATCTGAGATGTACAGGCCATGGCCAAGGCTTGGGACCTACCGAGAAAGGTGGGAAGCCTCTGTGCAGAACAGACTCCTGGGAGAGGGGGTGGGAGCAGGAGTGGAACCAAGGGAATGACTTGAGGTGACTGCAACACACTGGCAGGAAACTTCAGCAGGGATTCAGGGGATGGTGTGGAGACAGTGGGACTGGTCAGATTCAGAAGTGTTGAAGGCAGCTGGCTGCGGGGCGTCAGGGGTCTCATGGCCTCTGGGGCCTGAGCGACTGAGAGGGTGGAATTGGCATTATGGCAGCGAGGGAGACTGGGGAGAGAGAGGATCAGGACCTCAGCTTGGGGCACATTAGGTTTGTGATGTCCACCGTGCCCAGCAGAGAGGTGGGAGAGGCAGTGGATACCCCAACTGAGGCCCTGGGATGAAGCACAGCAGGAGTAGTCAGGTGTGGGTGACACTCAGAGCATAAGCGCGGGTGAGCATAAACCCTCGGCCTATGTCTAGGGAACAAAGGTCCAGAACTGGGTCCAGGATGCAGAGGGCGTGTGGGAGGAGGCTGAGGAGGAGACTGAGCTGGGAGAAGCCAAAGGGGGAAAAGCTTCCAAGGACAAGAGGGGTCCCCCTCCAGGCGTGTTACTGGGCCAGGCTACCAGGGGACAGAGAACATGACTGGATCGCTCTCAAGATGGTGCACCAGCCATTAGTGACCTTGGAGAGAACTGATTCCATAGATTGCAGTAGAGTCAAGAAAAAAGTGAAGAGGGGTCACGCTGAGAACGGGGCGATGAGGACAGACTCTCTTCCAAAGCGTCTGGCTGTGGGGGCAAAGGGAGGGCAGGTGGCAAGGATGCCTGCAGGAAGGGCAGTTTGTTTGGATCCTGCTGAGAATGATTGGTGCAAAGTGAAAAATAAACTGTGCAGGAGAGGACTGTGGCATCGGTGCCACACTAAGGGGCTGGCCTCAGCTAAGAGTAGGAAATCTCCCCCACCCAGCGGAAGGCAGGTAGGACGCACCAGAAGCCACGGCAGCCACTGTTTGTGGAAGCTCCCACTCGGTTGTTTTATTTCATCACAGATAGAAAGCAAGGTCATCAACCTCGAGGACGGAAGGGTGTGTGGAGGTTTAAAGGGAGGAGAAGCATGAGAAGCATGCACAGCACACAGCGCCGGTACAGTAGGACCTGCTGAGTACCCAGCCGGGATGGGTCGCTTCAGCCACGCCCCAAAAGAAGTTTGGAAAAAAAGAAAAATGTGACCTCTTCATACATTTTAAATTAATATGCAAAATTTGCCATTCGAACTTAAAATAGTTCCCAAGGATGTAATTGCCAGTATATATTAATATTCTTTTTTGAACAAAAGCATTCCATCATTCCTTCAAATGCATACATGTAAATTTAAATGCCATAATACCATAATTCATCTGAAAATACTTCTAAAGGTCCTGTTTAGCTGGCTGAGAGCAAGACGGCACAAGGTCCCTGCTGCCTGACCTCTGGCAGGGCTGGCCCCCACAGGTCAGGGAAGGGCCCCCAGACTGGACACCCCACCTGGGAAGGGGCAGAGTTGCCCCAGAGCAAGGGATGCCCCAGCCACCCCCAGCAGTGTTTCCAGGTGGACAACTGCCCACGGCTCCCAGCCGGATCCCTCTGCACAGGGCTGGGGAAGTGCCTTGGGTAAGCACCGGGAAGTTGCACCTTCACAGGCGAGTCTGCCAGCTCAGCAAATGGGACTGTGGTGAGGGGAGAGAAGCATATTACAGCTGGTAGGGGCACAGACCCCACAGACGGGGCCCTGCCTGAGCCAGGGCTTCTCCAATGCCAGCGTGCAGACAGCTTACCCGGCATCTTGTCCAAATGCAGCCTCTGACTCCCATCTGCGCAGCAGAGACCTCTGCATTTTTACAAGGGCCCGGTGCCGCTGGTGCCCAGACCCCATTTGAGGGCAAGGGGTTGTTTGTTTTCAATGCGATGCGTTCCTTTTCTTCAACTGGGACTCCTGTTGTTGCCAAGCTGGGTCTCACCTCCAGTCTCTTACCCTTTTTCATGATTCTGTTTCTTTGCCCTTTTTTCTCTGTACTTGTATGTATCTCTCTCGCTTGCTGCAAACCCAGTAACTCAGGCCTAACAGTGACTTTTCTATTCTTTAATTCATTATTCAATATTTTTAGTTGAAAATATTTATGAGTTTTAGTTCCAGAAACTATTTTTTGTGCTGTGCTTAAATCTCCCTGAGTGTTCTTATAATTTGTCATTTGTTATCCTTTGCCACTTGGGTTTTGTGGGTGCCATGGAGCTAGGACCCAGCAGCAGAGTGGCCAGTCAGTGGGCCAGGGAAGGTGAAAGACCCTCACCCCTGGGCACTGCAATGCCTCTCCAAGAATGCTCTCCCCCCTCAGGGGGTCCCCCACTGTGTACCCACCCCTGGGGCAGACTTACAACTGAACAGCTCACTGGAACCGGGCTCAGTACCAAGCTAACGGGGGGAAAGCGCGTCTCCATGCTACTCACGTTTCTATTTCTCTAACTCCAGTACTTCCTTAGCTTGCACAAACCAGAATTGGGATTCAGGCCCAGATCCACTTTTTGCAGAACCTGAGCTGTTAATTCCTCCAAATGCTCATGTTATTAAACCTAATTGCAGTCCACTGGGTTCGATCCTCTACGTTATTTTGTTCCTGAACATTTGAGGAAAGGATGAGTGAAAACAAAAATGAGATTAAGTAAAAATCAAAAAGCCAAAGCTCATGTAAAATGCTTTTGACTCTCACCGCCTCTGAAAGAGTGCTTTCCCGTGCCAGGTGCTACAGCCAAGCACGTATGTCCTAACATCTCCTGGGGGGCCTGCGGGAGCGGGCGGACTGCAAAGAAACCTGGGGGAGAATATGCTCAGAATGAGGCAGCCTTGAAAAAAATGACTTCCACACAGAGGCTGGAGGACAATACAGATAACGATGAGTACCCAAGATGTCAGTTAAAGGAAACCCACAAAATTATGTGCATAAATTACCATTCTTTCAATTCAACATCCAGGACAAGAATAATAACATTTTAACTTGAAAATTGCCTGAGAATTCTTCCTGTTCAAGCAAATGAGGTTGAAAAGATAAGATTTAAGTGGAGAAAGACTGTCTGGGAATTCTCAGTCATTACATGTTTTTTGAGATTTCCAACACGGTCTTTATGGCAATGAAGCAGAGGCCTGAGGATGCTGCCCGGGGAGCAGGCGGGGCTCAGGCCCCCCAGCTGCTGTGCACCTGAGCGAGTAGAGAGGAAGGAAGGAGAGGCAGGCGGATGTGAAAGGGATTTCCCTGTATGGAAATATTTGTTAAAATATTGAAATATCTCTACGCAGGTCAATGGAGAGCTGCAGCCCTAGTCCCAGTGCCTTCCACTGCCTCAGCCCCCGGGCCCCCCCTCTTTCCCCAGCAAGTGAGGGACTAACACTGGCCCAGGGAAGATGGGAGGAAGGGGCTTCGAGTGTCTTGCTTCGGTCTCCGCATCTGCTCTGATTGCACTAAACATTGATGAAGTATCGACATTACTATTCAAGCAATGGGTATACTAAAAGCCCAGGCTTGCCACTGTGCAATTCATTCATGTAACCAAAAACCACCGTACCCCTAAATCTATTGAAATAAAAAAAAATTTGGTTTAATAGTATTAACTATTGTTTAATAGTGTCATTGTTAAAGGTCAAATGCAGGAAGGGCCCAAGGCTGAGGGACAAAGTAACTTAAAAGAGCAAATCTAACCCCAGGAGCTGGACCTAGAATGTTCATCGAAGCCCTTCTGGCCAACTTGGAGAGCCAAACCCTACCTATGATCTGGTTCTTTCCACTCTGAACATTGTGAGATTAGCAAAAAGTCAATGGCATGATGGCATGATCTCATCAGTTACGAACTAAGTCTTTGGAATTTCCTGAGTTATTTGATGTTCTTCCCCGACCACTGGAAGAAGAGAAATATCACAAACAAATGTGAACAGAACTTCCTACCTGTTGCTCTCAGCATATAGCTGACAACATGAATGTAGAGAAACAACCCCCAAGCTAAAGACACATGCTATAGTTTGGAAATTTGGCCCCTCCTCCTGGTATTGAGTGAGTTTGTTCCCAAGAGGAGATTGTTAAAAAGAGCCTGGCACCTCCTCTCGTCTGTCTCCCTCCTTGCCTCCCTCTCGCCATGAGAAGCTGTTCCTTCACTTTCTGCCATGAGTGGAAGCTCCTGAGGCCCTCGCCAGGAGCAGATGCTGGTGCCAGGCTTCTTGTACAGCCTGCAGAACTGTGAGCCAAGTACACCTCTTTTCTTTATAATCACCCAGCTTCAGGCACTTCTTTGTAGCAACACATAAACGGACTAACATAACACACTTTAGAGAGACAGCACCACCAAGGACAAGACAGGCTTTGTCTCTTTAAACTCACTTCTCTACAATAATGGAATAATGTTGCTCATGCGTGTTTCTAACAGAAGACCCTTCTGTGGGGCCACACAGCTCCAGGCTCCCCTCGCTGTCTCTGCTGCTCGTTTGCCAGCATTTATAGTCACCGGAGATGACAATTGCATCTGCCAGCTCACTGGCTTTTTGCAAGTCCATTCATGTTAAAATCCCTACAGACAAGTGTCCTGTTGACCTGGCAAATGACCTTAGCCAGAGCTGCTAAGGTCACAGCTGACCGACTCTGGCCAGAATGCAGGCAGCTCAGCTGGCAGCGTGGGAGCCTGAGGCGCTGCTCCCTGTGTTCACACTGTGTGTTTGAAGGTTACAGGCAGGTGAACCTGTTACTACTGTATTTCCATGGGATGGTCTTTGGTCTCCTTGTTCATTCTCCAGCCAGACCCTGAGCAGGCTTCCTGAGTGTGTGCAGAGAAGGCCAGGTACTCCAAGGGCTATTCCAGAGACAGTCCAAGAAACTAGACCTCCTGGAGCAGAAGCTCAGATGCCTAAACTCTGTAGGTCCACGTGAGCCAGACCAGACCATAAAGGTTTCAGGATGGCGAGGATGAGGCGATGCACTTCTTTCCACTCCAGCAGAAGGTGCAGAGGGACACACATGACTGCAAAGGACTCAGGTGTGAGCCAGACCCTCATTGCTGCCCCCATGCTCTCTGAGTCATGCTGAGTTCAGAGGGCTTCACAGCCACACACAGTAAAGGTACTCCAAGTCAGAGGGGACACTCTGTAAGCAGGAAACCTAGATCACCTCCCAAAGATCCATTCATATCCCTGCATCCATCAGAGGCCAGAACCAGTGGGAGATGACTCTACCCATAAGAAGAGGATTTATTATGAAAAGTTGCCCTACATCATGGGCGTTGGGGGCTGAGCAGGATGCCCTACATCCATCCACAGGGCAGACAGTGAGGAAAGGAAAATGATGAGCAGCTGGAACCCCATGGGCACTGGCTCAAGCTTGTCACAGGAGTCAGGAAGGAAGGTCCCAGGGAACAGAGCACCTGCGGACCCTGGCAGTGTCCCAGTGAAGTGGAAAATTGGAAAATTCCACTAAAGTGGGAAATTCCACTACCGGGCGGGCTTTGTCCCTTGCATTCCTTATCTGAGGCCCCTCCTCCCCTGTGACCTTTCCCCTCATAAATCACCTGTAGCAATTGGTGTACCAGGCTGTAAAGTAACTTAGGACTCCGCCTCACTGAAGTTAACCCTGTTGTAACCGTGCTCCTCCCCCTTAAGCGGAGTGTATAAAAGACTTCAGTGCTCTTTGTCTGGTGCTCAGAATTTGGAGGGAAAAATCCCCATCTGAGCCTGCTGGCGTATAAACCTGTTTTTGCCAATGTTTCTGTGTGTGTGTCGGTCTTTTCCTGGTCATCTCTGCTGTAACACCAGTATTGAGGGACTCAGAACATCCACTCTATTTCCAAGTCTTTCCAAGTGCCCATCACCAGCCAGAGCACCCAGTGATTTCTCAGGCTACAGATGAACAGACGAATCCACCTGCATCTCTGGGCCTCCAGGCCAGCAGCGACTGTCAAACGCACTGGCTGCCACAGGGAAGGCAGATCTGGAGAAAGGACCACCTTCCACTGGGGAACACAGAGGACTGTGTGTTAATGAGACTGGTTCCCAGGACAGAGAAGGAGAGAGCTGAGGAGGACAGCTGTTACCAGCAGCAAAGAACAGTACAGGCAAAGGCACAAGAGATCCCAGCATTGGGCTACAAAGAGTGGCACCACATTCACTGAAGATGTGGGTATATCTCAGATGGCAGGAAGGCCTGGCTGGAGGGACGTGCAGAGATGGTGTCTGTGGCTCTGGGGGAATGCAGTGAAGTCCTAGAGTGTCCAGTTTCCTCAGTAACAGAGTATAGCTGGAGGGTGGTAGGCTTGGGAGTAAGGTGAATGAAGAGTTACTTTGGGAAAATTAATCTACTGCAGTTAATTCAATCTTTCCTTCATTTGCAAACATTTGCCAACTATCTTCTTTGTGCCAGGGAGGATGCTAGTGAAAGAGGATACAAACATGAATAGATGGAGTTCCCAGACAGCTGCAGGCATCTCTTGACAATCAATTTGATGAATAACTTGGTGGAGGTATATGCAGAGTCCTATGGGACCCCAGAGGGTAAGCAAGGCTCTGCACAGGGAAGTATAGAAACATTGAAGAGAAGGCGTTTAATATGCATAGAAGATGTTTAATATGCATAGAAGGAGGCTCTGCAGCCTCTCCTATGTTTGGGGAACTCTTGTTTCATGAGCTTTGGCTCCCCAAGGCAGAAGCTGGAAACACACTTTCCCTACTTTTGCAGTTAGACAAGGTATGGGACACGGGCTCCTCCAATCAGACACACCTGCTCAAGAGGCCAGTTTGGAGAATTTGGAGGAAGGGAGTGACAAGGCCAACTCAAGGGTAGGGTGACAGAGGTCCTGCAATCAGTGGCCAGCATGAGGGGAGTGAGCCTTGGCATTCATGCCAAGCAGCAGAAGCTGGGGGCTTGATGGGGCAGCCCTAACCCACTCTCATGTGTCCTTGAGAAATTCTCAGAAATTCCAAGGACTGTGTACTATCCCTAGATAAACTCCTTTTCTTCTTAAACTAACTAAAATGGGTTCTGTTGATTGCAAGTATTGATTTAAATGCTGATAGCACTTTGTGCTTTGCAAACAGAATGATCCCAACTAAAAGACTAGGAATAAAATCTGTACCTCCCAAACCAGTTGATGGGGGGGAGGTGGGATTTATCAATCCAAGAGAAGTCATAAAATGGGAATAAAAGAATCAGCAAAGAAAAAGTATAATAAATGGAAAGCCAAAATAAAATGGTGGTAATAAATTCAAGTCCATCAGTCATCACAATAAATGTAAACATGTTAAACTATTCTCTTAAAAGACAAAGATTATCTGCTTGAAATTTTAAAAATCCACTTGTTTGCATGCTGCTTAAAAAATGCAAATAAAAAAAGATTTCTAAAAACTTTTTTTTAAAAAGACTGAAAAATAAAGAATTGGAAGAAGATAAACCAGGCAGAGGCTCAGAGCAGAGATGAAGAGATACCTTACATAAAGTAAAAGAAACCAGCCACTGGGAAGTTATGTAGATAATGAACCTTCAACACCTAATACAGTCACAAAGTAAATAATGCAAAAATGTTCTTAAGTGCAAGGAGAAATAGACCAATCCATAAAGTTATCTGCTCTTTCAGAACAGATTGATTAGAAAAGTGACAAGTGAATCTAGAGAAGATCTAATCATACAGTGGCATGCTTGCAGGTATAGATATGTATAGAACTCTGCGCACATACACACGAGGAAATTTAAACATTTTATCCTCTTTGCCTCAGGATTTCTTATTTATTGTTAAGAAATAAAATATTATAGACAAGTATGAAGTTCTCTGTTCAACCCCTCAATCCTCCAGATCATTTCCACCCTCCCGTCTCCTGAAGGTACTATGTTTATGAACTGAGTCATAATCATTTATTCAGTGGCACATTGAGGAAGGGGCTAAGGGAAGGATCTTGGTTCATGTGTGTCGGCATGGGCAGAAATCAAATACAGAGGGACCAAAGCAGCAATAATATATTAATACATATGTTGACATGTAGCTTTTTAAAGCATATGGCTGGAGAAAACCAGCCACATGCTAGGGCAAAGGATGTTTCAGGGGTTTCTAAGTATGAAATCCTATGGACCATATCCTCTGATCACACACAATTGAAATCAAGATCTTGAAGAGATACTTGCACTCCCGTGTTCATTGCCGCATTATTCAGAACAAAATGAGTTGTGGAATATCAACGGAAAAGAAGCCAAACTCTGTAAAATAATTTTAAAGAGATTTATTCTGAGCCGAATTCATGACTCAGAGCCACACCCAAGAAGCCTTGAGCAAGTGGACTTGCTGTGGTTGGGTTACAGTTTGGTTTTATACATTTCGGGGAGTCAGGAATTACAGGTAAAGTCATAAATCAATACATGGAAGGCATACATTGGTTTGGCCCGAAAAGGTGGGCCATATGGAAGTGGGGGGCTTACAGGTTATAGGTGAGTTTAAAAATTTTTTGACTTCTAATTGGTTAAAGACATGAAGCTTTGTCTAAAGGCTTGGAATGTTTTAAGATAAGGAGGTCTGTCAATCAGAGACAAGCCACCTGACATATATTTGCTGTATAAATTGAGGATCTGCAGGTCTGTCTTACATATCCTTAGATCTGTTAATAGGTTACATAGGATATCTCCAAGCAGGGAGGGGATACGATGAGGCATGTCTGACCTCCCTCCTTGTGGCAGGCAATTTAGTTTTAGGATATCCCCTTGGCCAAGAGGGGGTCCATTCAGTTAGCCGGTTGCAGGGAGCCTTAAGATTTTATTTTAGTTCACAGGAATCAACCTAAGTATACATGAACAGATGTGCAGATAAAGAAAATGTTGTATATATACAATGGAATATTATTCAGCCTTAAAAAGGCAGAAATTCTGCTATTTGTGACAACATGGATATACCTAGAGGACATTATGCTAAGTGAGATAAGTCAGTCACAGAAAAATAAATATTGCGCCATTCCTCTTCCGTGAGTTATCTAAAATAGTCAAACTCACAGAAGCAGAGAGTAGCATGGTGGGTGCCAGAAACTGAGGGGCAGAGGAGATGGGCAGATGCTCGCCAATGGGTATAGTTTCAGAGATGCACGAGTAAGTTCTAGAGAACAGCACAGTGTCTGCAGTTAACCATAGGGTATCGTGCACTTTAAAGTATGTTAAGAGGATAGATCTCACGTTAAGTGTTCTTACCACAAAACACAGACAAACACAAGAACATCAGGAAATTTTTGGAGTTGATGATATGTTTAGTACCTTGATTGTGGTGATGGTATCACAATGGATGCATGTGTCCAAATTCATCAAAATGTATACATTCAATATGTACAGTTTTTTGAGCATCAATTATACGTAAATGAAGCTAAAAAAAAAAGTGGTGAAAAGACACTCAAAGGAAAGGAGGGAAGGAGTATGGGAAAGTGACAGGGACCTCAATGTTGTGTGTTTACTGCCCACCCAAGGGCTATGGAGGTCACTTGGGTGCCACTTCCAGACTAAGGCAGTAACCCCGAGTGGCTCTCCATGTCCCTCCTCTGACGCAGCCACTGTGGACACGTTGTGCTGACACGGCACAGTCACTCAATGAAGATCCACCGGCTGTACAAAGCTGCATGTCAGCATATGCATATGGTGCTGCTTTGGTCCCTCTGCCCACGCTGACACACAGGGACCAAGATCCTTCCCACAGCCCCTTCACACTGAGCCACTGACTAAATGGCTACAACCCAAATCCATGAGGATAGTGCCCTCAGGAGAAGGGGACGTGGAAATGACCCTGGGTCGAGGGGAGGAACTGAGAAATTCATGTTTATCTCAATATTTTCTTTCTTAACAACAAAATAAGATACCCTGAGGCAAAGAGGACAAAATGTTCAAATTTCCTCATTTTGGGCGGTAAGCATATGAATATTTGTAGTACTATCTTCTCTGATTCCTTTGATTTATTTTTTAAAGTTAAAATCTAAGTAGCCATTAAAATTTGGGAAACAAAAATGTGAAAAGTGTCCAATTTTTAGAAAATGGAACAACCTACATTCCCAACACTAGGGTTCCTCCATTTCAGTCTCAAAAAGGATCTGGGTCCTGAACCCCTGACGCCTACGCAGAAGGTGGGGCCTTTCAGCTGTGAGCACGTGGGGCCGGAAGGAAGAGATCAAGGATGGTTATTCAATTCCGGGTCCTGTGGCCTTGCTCAGTTAAGACGCGCTAAGTCTGTCTACTCTGTTTGATCGGAGAACGGGGTAAGTGCGCACACAAATCTTGCTGTCTCGGGAGCTGAGGACCCACTTATGGGCAGCTCCCACAGAGGCTCAGGGAGAGCTGAAGCCCACTGAGCCAAAACCAGGACATTTGACAACAGCCACACAACTTCCCTAATTTGGGAATTCACGCAGCCACAGAATTAGTTAAGGATTACCAAACCCAGACCTTGGAAGGAGAACAATAGCCAGGAGGCAACTAGAGGGTCACCTGGGGCAGGAACTGTGAACTCTAGGCTGTTAGTGAGAGAGGCAGATTCCCAGGTCCCCCAAGGTCTGTGCTGTGTGGGGGAAGTGCTGCAGAGCCGGCCCACCCCCACCTCCCACAGCGAGTTCACTACTCCGGTCCTTGGTGTCCCATTGTTCCAATTGTGACACAGGGTGATGGAATGTCTTGGGAGCCCCCTCACATGTGCTGTTCTGTATGGGAAGGCGGGGGCCTGCAGGGTCACAAGAACAGAGAACTCCTCTGTCCAGCATCCTGCCATGAGGGGTGTTCACCAGGCTCCTCTCCCCATGCCCGGGACACCTGGGACTGCAGGTGTTTTTAACTGGATCCCAGCTTCTTTAATGCAAGCCGCTGCTCCTGCCTTTACACTGCTACACCAGGGCTCAGGTCCTGCTCTGAGCTGAGCAATCCCTGATGTCAGAAGCACACCAGGAATAGGGCTCGTTGGGCCTATTAAAAGCCTGTTCTGTGTATTTCCCACCTCAGCTGAGGTTCAGGACCACACAGAGAATTAAAAATCCTGCCAGGTCAAACACCAGAAACCGCACAGGCTGGCTAGAACAGCTTCTGCATTCATAGGGGATAAAGGTGGAAGCCTCTGTCTTTGGGTGTCTCACAGTCTTCTGGGAGGGGTGGAAGCTTTCAATGGGGACAACCTCTAAACAATCAGTAACCCCAGGACAGACCATCCACCACGATTGTAGACCCTTAGCTCCTGCCTGCCATCTGGGCTCTCAGTACTCCCTGTCCAGCTGTCCTGGGCTCTGCCCACATTTCATCCTCTACACCTGTGAGCATGGCAAAAGGGCAGGTTTCATTCTCTGCTTCCTTAGGAAGGAAGTGTAAGCCCTAGATTATGTCCAGGTTGAAGCTGAGTTCTCAACACACAGAAACGTGTGACTCACCATAGTAGCGGTGAATGGGATGTTGTCAATCAAGGACGAGGCCAAGGCTGAGACCCAGACCACCAGGATGATGGCGGCTGCAAGGCGCCGGTCCTCTGGGACCATCTGGAAAGAGCAGATAATAGAAGCTACATTGTTAAATCACATACACTTAGGATCCAATCCTATGACAGGTGAGACTCAGAAGGGACCAGAGGGGTGTCAGTCCTTGCTCTTACACATGACAAGACCAAAGCAGACAAGGTGTGCAAAGTAGGGCCACACCCACACCAGGAGCCTGAGCTCCTGGGTTTCTGCAAGTAACTGCTGGGAGCAATTTCCAGCCATACCCAAGCCAACAAGCCTGTGAAAAGGGAGGCAGTGAGATCCCACTCCTCAGCCACATCTGGTGGCTGCCACACTGGCCACACCAGCCTCATGGCCCAGCAGAGCGTGGGGTCGGGACATCTGCAGTTCATTTACTGAGATGGTGTCACCTGCTCTCCTTAGGCTTTAACTAAGGGCTAAAAGCAAAATAACAGGCATCTGTAATTACATATTCTTTGAGAAAAAACTTTCCCTTCATCTCTAGGCTACACAGGATAAAATAGGTTCCCTGCTGTACCTTTTTACATAATTAATGTGACCAGTTCTTCACAGATTTTTTTTTAACAAAAGCAAAGCACAGTGGCTGGGGCACATTCTATTACAGCACTTATTGTACCTTTATTAGCAAAGCAGTCTGTTCTCCGACATATTCTATTAAGTGGAGATGTGCCAACGCCTAGAAGAAAGGATTTTTGGTGAGAATCAGTTTAAAACTGAGAATATATGCAAGATTTTTTTAAATGTCTTTAAAATGAAAAGAAGTGAACATAAGGTAGGCCCAGACTCTTGCTTCTTATAAAAGATCAGACTCAAATACATAGTCTATAAATAATTTACTATCATATATGCACAAGGAAGATTCATGGAGAAAAGAGTCCAAAAGCAGAGGCAGAAATTCCTCATTGATTTGAGGTAATGTCCATGTTAAATTTAAATTTGAATGGAAGGCAATCTCTTTAAGATCTATGTCTGAGGGGCACTGTTCAGTCGTACATAATGAAATGCCACACCATACAGGTCTTTCAAGTAAGTTGCATTACCAATTTCCTCTTTAAAGTTAAACATCACAGTTGAAGAAGAATAAAAAGAAAATACATGGTTTCTATAACCTTCAAAGAAAGGAAGGGTCTATTTAACTGGCATGTAACTATTTTCCCAGTATTAGACAGATTCAGAACACTGTACCCAGGGAAAGGTAGGAAAGAAGATCAGAAGAAAGAAAATAGAAGTGCAGGAGCCATTGTGTTCAGCTGCCACCGCGGTGTCTGCACAGGAGGGGGTGCTCTGAGACCCAGGCTGGATCTGGAGGGAAGGCACTGGGAGAAGACAGGTTGTGGCCGTCCGGCATCTGCCCAGTGTGTGACCTTTCCAGTATGGTTTGATCATGCTGAAGAACTAACTATACGTGTCGAAAACATCAGCTTGACCATGTTTAAATACAAGTTTAAGAATCCCAGTCCATCTGTACAGTTGTCAGTTGGCCTTCCTTTAAAAGCTATGGCTTTTATATCAACTAAATCAAAAGGATAATCTATTTAGAGCAGAGTTCCTCATCCTCAGCCCTGCTGACATTTGGAGCCGGATCCATCTTCATTGCGGGTACTGACCTGTGGTTATAAAATGTTGAGCAGCATCTCTGGCGTCTGTCCACCAGATGCCAGTGGTGCCTCCCCTACCACCAAGGTGACAACCAAAAATGTCTCCAGAAAAAGCCAATGTTCCCTGGGGGGTAAAATCACCCCCAGTTAACAACCACCAATTTATCATAATTCAAATTTCATCAAAATAAATAAAAGTTTAAACTTGAAAAAAATTAAATGTTGCCACATCTTTAATTTTGTTAGATACTACCCATTGAAAGAAAAATCAGAGGCCTAAACCAGATTACAACGTTCTGCCAAATACCAAATAGAGCTTGTTCTAGGTGTATATGCACCCCCCCACACACACACAAGAGTATTGCGTGTGCATCTTGATGTATGCCTATAGACAACTATATGTTTATATATTTAGTGTCATACAATTATCCCAAATATCACAGTCTATAATATGTAAGAAGACAAAAATAAAGTAAAATTTTCAAAATACTTGAACACTGCATCTAATAACTCAGCTCAAAATAACTGATCTCTTTAAAAAAGTCAAAAGAGGAAAATACAAATATCTTGTACTCTTATAAAGTGACAAACTAAATAATTATGTAGCATCTCCATCAAGCCTAAAGTTGTAAATATATATATATTTAATATTACATATTTCACAAACTAAAGTTTATATATAGCCGAAGATGATATACATCACTTGTCTCCTCCATCAATTTATACAGTGAAGAGATGATTGTGTAGCATAAATCATGATATGAAACATCATTATTCTTCTGTCACAGAAATGCTGATTCAGCAATTGCCTGACACTCTCGTCTCGTCCCGTGGAAATAAATCAATACTGTAAATCGCTGCTACCACTTCTTTCAAAATGATGGACTAAGGGTCCCTTTGGCAGCCAAACAAATAGACCGTGGATAAAACACACTTTTTAGAGCATCCTGGATTACCAAGATAGTGTAAGGTTTTCCAGGGAATCTCTCTCTCTGGGAAAATGTTTCCTGCAGCTGGGAGACTTGGGTGGCAGAGAGGGATGGAGTCACCTTGAATGCTGAGGCTGATCAAGCCCCAAAGTGGGAGGAGGCGTGAGCATCAGTGAGGTTGTAGGCCCTGACAAGGTTTCTCACGCTGAGATGAGATCCTCATGAGATCCTCGAAATGCTCTGAAATTAACCCCTCGCATTCAGCAGAAGCAGACACAAGCAGTTTCTGGAAGAAAGGACCCCAAATGCAGGCCCTCAGGAGTCCCACAGATTGAGATGCAGTAACAAGATTGTAGTGTACGATCACCAAGAACACAGCAAGACAACGGGAATGAAAGCAGAAACAACCAAGACAGATTTAGACAGACCCCAACAATGCATGAGGGAGAATTCGTGGATCCAGAATATAGAATAGGAATTCCGTTTAAAGAAATTAAAGGTTGAAGAGTGTAAAAGTACCAATTAACATTGGTCCTTGATGAGTTAAGGATAAAGGCTGTCATTTCTAGATGACACTAAACCACTAAAAGTATTAGAAGATTAGTCAAAAAAGGAGATTGAAAATAAAAGTATAAAAGGCAGAACTGATAAAAAAAAAAAAGATGGCAGATTTAAACTCAAACGTATCAGTAACGCAACACAAGTAAATGGAATAAATGTTTTACTTAAGAAATAAAGATTGTCAGACTGGATTAAAAATATAAAACTCAAATACATACAATTTTCCAAAGACATCTAAAAGATAAGGTGCAGAAAATTTGAAAGTTTTAAAGCTTTGTAATTCTTTTTGTTCATCAAAGAGTTAACAATTCTAAATTTATATGTGCCTAACCACCAGCCTCAAAATATACAAAGCACAAACAAACAGAACTACAAGCACAATAGACAAATCCACAATCATTTTGGGAAATTGTTAATTAAGAAAAATAAACATTGGGATTAGAAGTCTCCTAGAAAGATGTTAAAGAATGAGAAGAAGGCCTTTCATAATGCAATTCCTATCTGTTTTTCCACATAGGAACACCATCATCTGAGGGATATATAGATGACGATAACCCTAAATAAGAAGTAAAGATAAACAACCTATAGATGGTATTAAATTGTTTAATCTGGAATCAAATAATAAATTGCCTATGGTTGTCAAGCATATAACTAGGGGGCCTCATGTAAGAATTCTGGAAATCTAGTGTCATCGTATGTTCCCAGTCCTTCAGCAGACACTTTGTCTCAGGGTCAGGAAGACTCAAAGTCAAGGAGACAGCAACTCTTTAGCACTATCTGATGATGCCCACACAGAGACACAGAATCGTTTTTCCCTAGTCATCCCACTTTTTAAGAGAAGCTAAACATCCAGATTTTTATCCAAATTCCCTATTTCAAATATATTTAAATTTTCTATTTTTTTTTTTAATTTCAGAGTATTACAGGGGTGCAGACTCTTTGGTTACATAAACTGCCTTTGTACCATCTGAGAAGTGTGCCTATTCCCCAGACATCATGCACTGCATCCATTAGGTGTGGATTTACCCATCCCCTCCCTCCCCCGACACCTGCCTGACACCCTATGAATGTTACGACTTCCCATATGTGCACATTAGTGTTGATCAATTAGTACCAATTTAATGGTGAGTACATGTGCTGCTTATTTTTCCATTCTTGTGATACTGCACTTAGAAGAATGGGCTCCAGCTCCATCCAGGATAATAATACTAACACATTCATGAAAATATTTGACATGATAATAAATTTTATTATAAATATAAAATCTTTAAAATTAATTAAATGAAAAATAAACTGACACTAAGAACTTAATATATAAATTTAAATATAGATTAGAAGACTTGGTCAGGATGGCTCAGGCCTGTAATCCCAGCACTTTGGGAAGCCAAGGCAGGAGGATCACTTGAGGCCAGAAGTTTGAGACCAGCCTGGGCAACATAGGAGGATCCCATCTCTACAAAAAAATAAAAAATTAGCGGGCATGGTAGCGCACGCCTGTAGTCCTAGCTATGCGGGAGGCTGAGGCAGGAAGATTGCTTGAGCCCAGGAGTTTGCAGCTGCACTGAGCTATGACTGCTCCACTGCACTCCAACCTGGAAGACAGAGAAAGACCCTGTCTCAATCAATCAATCAGTCAATGATTAGATGCAACAAAAGAAATTTTAACTTGAAAAAGAGAAAATAGAAGATATCTTTACTGAAGCATGAAGAGAAATAAAAGGAGAGAAACGTATAGAAATGATTGTAAGGAATACATAGGTCATGGTAAAAAGCATTAACATGTAATTTGAATCTCAGAAAAAGAAATGTGAGAGAATAGACAAAAGCAATATTCAAAGTGGCTCTAGTTAACAATTCTCTAAAATTAACAAGAGAAATAAAAGTACAGGTTCAAGAAGGTCTGGGAATACAAAATATCTAGGCATATCTTAAAGGCACTGCTAAAATTCAAAAATACAGTATACTAAAAGCAGCAAAGGTAAAAAAGATTTATCATCTTCAGATGGTTAACATTCAGATATAAGTGTTTAACATTAACAGTTGCAAGCCAGAAAACAGCAGTATGATATATTGTGCAGAAAGGAAAACTTGCCAGCATAGAATTCTATAACAAGCAGTAATATTCTTTAAAAATGAAGGTAAAATAAAAATATTTCAGACAAACAAAAATGAGACTTCCTAGTCAGCAGACATGCACTATGTGAAACACAAAAGAAGTTTTGCAGAGAGAAGTAAAATGATCCCAGATGAAAACACAAGAATTGAGGAAGGAAAAAAGAGCACTGGGAAAAAGAAATAGATGGGTCAATGTAAGTGAACATTGACCACATAAACCATAATCATATCCTGTGGATTTAAGACATATGTAGTAGTAAAAATACATGATAATAATACTGTAAAAGATCGGGGGAATAAAAGAAAATGTTGAAAGCTTAACAAACAAACAAAAATAAACAAGTTAAGAAATCACAGTGGAAATTGAAAATAATTTTGAATGGATAAAAATGTAAATATAATCAAAATGCATATTAAAACTTAAGGGATGAAGCTAAAGGGAAATTGGTAGTCTTAAATATACATGTTGGAAAATACAAATCATGAAAATCAGAAGGTAAGCATTTATAGAAGTTAAAAAAAGAAAAAAATAGAGCATAAAAAATAAAATAAAATAAAAAAGAACAAATTAAACCCAAAGAAATAAAAAGCAAATAATAATTGTAAGAGTAGAATGTAATAAAATAGAAAACAAATATATAATTAAGAATTTTTGAAAGACCAAGAAAATTTATGTACCCATGGGATACCGACAAATGGAGAGAAAGGGGGGGAGACAGAGAGAGTGAGAGACAGACCAATAGCAGCAATGAAAAAGACACCATCACTAAAGATACTATAATAAATAGATAAAGGAGTAAAAATACAAAAAAAGCAAAATCAATTCTAGCATTCTTTTTGTTTTTATATGGATATACAGTTGATTTGGCACCATTTGTTGAGAAAGTGTTTCCTTCCTCAATGAATTGCTTTGACTCTTTTCAAATCTGTTGGTCACATGCATAGGGTCTATTTCTGGACTCTGTTCCAGTGATTTATGCCCATCTTTTGCCAGTACCACACTGCCTTCATTACCATAGCTTTACAGTAAGTCATGAAATCAGGAAAGTGTTCCAATGTTGTTGGTCTCTTTAAAAATTGCTTTAGTTACTTCAATTTAGTCCTTTGCATTTCTATATAAATTGTACAGTTAGCTTGTCATTCTCTGCAGAAAAGCTTGCTTTAATTTTGATTGGAATTGCATTTGAATCTGTAAGTCAATATGGGAAGAAATGTAAACTAAACAATATTGAGTCTTTTGATCTATAGATGTAGTATATTCCTTCATTACATTTTTAAAAAATTTCTTTCAGAAAGATTTCAGTTTTGTTTTCTTGGGTTTTTTTTGTTTTTTTGTTTTTTGTTTTTTTGGTGTAGGGATCTTGGGCATATTTTGTTAGATTTATTCCTAGGTTTTTAAGTATTTTTTGGTATCACTATAAATACAATTCTCCTGAATTCTGCTAATATGGAAAATTACATTAATTGATGAATGTTAAATTAACTTTGTATTTCAGGAATAAACCCTTCTTGGTTATGATATACTATCCTTTTTTATATTGTTATATTTGATTTATCTTATTAAGAATTTTGGGATCTATGTTAATGAGGGATGTTGATCTGTAGTTTTCACACATAATGCTTTGTCTTTAGTATCAAGGTAATTTTAGACTTACAAAATGAGTTGGCTGATAATGTTATTCATATGTTTTATGGCCTTCCTGATTTTTTGTCTAAGTATTCTATCAATTTCTGAATGGTAATAAAATTTCTTCCTGTGATTGTTAAATTGTCTATTTTACTTTAGTGAATCAATTGCATCTTGAGGATTTATTAGGCACATTTTAATTATTATGTCTTTCTAATAAGCTGTCCCCATTCGCTATCATTAAATATCCCTCATTATCTCTGATAATACTGTTTGTCTTGAAGTCTATTTTATGCCATTTTGCCCTTTTATGCTTATTGTTTGCATGCTGTCCATTTTTCCATTCATTTACATTTAGTACATCTCTATCCTTATATTAAAATTATGTCTCATATCACTTCTCGGTCATTGGCTAAGATCAAGTGTAAAATTATGTCTCTTATGGACAGCATATATGAGAGCCTCACTTTTTTTTAGCTGCTTTCTCAATATTTTCCTTCTAATTTGAATGTTTGCAATTAATAAAATTATTAATACAGTAGCATTCAGGTAACAAATTTATTATTTATTTTCTATTTATTCCTCTGTTTTTTATTCATTTCTGTGCCCATTTTTCTGTTTCTGGGGTTACTTGAATATTATTTTGTTTTTATCAGTTGGCTCTTTGTCTGAATCTTTATTATTATATTTTTAGTGGTTACTCCATGGATTACAATATACATACCTAATCTTTCTACAGTCTACTTAAAGTTTTATCACATCAAGTAAAATGTACAAGCCTTGAAATGATAGAGGTCACTTTACCTTCTCCCTTTCCCTCTATGTCATAGTTGTCACATGTATTACATCTACACACATTAAAACTCCCACCAATGCTATAATTTATACTTTCAACTGTCAAACCTGTTCTAAAGAACTTAAAAGGGAAAAATGTTATCTTTTACATTTATCTATTACTTACTATTTTTGTTGTTCTTCCTTCATTCCTAAAGATCTAATTTCCCTATAGTATCATTTCCTTTCATCCTGGAAAAATTTCATTAACATTTCTTATAGAGCAAGTCTGCTGGGAATGAATTCTAATAGCTTCTTTTATCTGAAAATGTCTTTTTTTTTTTGCCTTTATTCCTGAAGCGTTATTTTGCTACATATAGAATTCTGGCTTGAAAGTTCTTTTCTTTCAGCACTTAAAGAAGTCGATCCACTACCTACTAGCCTTCATGGTTTCTGATGAGAAATTTGCAATCATTCAAATCATGGTCCCTTATATGCAATATGTCACTCTTCACTTGCTGTTTTCAAGATTTTTTTCTTATCTTAGGTTTTCAGCAATAAGATTATAATGTATCGAGGCATGGTCATAGTTTTATTTTTATCCTGTGTGTTCACAGAGTTTTATGAAATTGCAAATAAAATCCATTTTAAGTGCATTTTTCTTTACCTCACTTACCATACTTACAAAAACTAAATTCTTTGGTCATTTCACTATCTGGGTCCTCTTAGGTTTGATATCTGTTGATTATCTTTTTCCCTTGGGAATTGATTATATTTTCATCATTTTTTGTATATTGGGTCCTTTGGCACTGTCTCCTGGATATTGCCAATGTTAAAACATGTAGACTCTGGATCCCGTTATAATTGCCTAGAGATTATTGATGTTTTCATTTAGAAGTTAATTAGGTTCAGACTGTAATTCTGCCTCATCTTCTAAGGGAAGTGATTCAAATTCAAATTTTCTTTTATTTTAATATAATTTTATTATTTTATTTTTATTATTTTTATTTTTTTTAGAGACAAAGTCTCTCTATGTTGCCCAGGCTGGTCTCAAGTAATCCTCCCATCTCAGCCTCCCAAAGTGCTGGGATTACAGGCATTAGCCACCATGTCTGGTCAAATTTTCTATGATAGTTTGGGTCTGTCCCACACACACATAGTCCAATAGTCAGCCGGAGACTTGTGCAGATGATTCAAATTTCAGTTGCATTCTCTAAGCTTTGCCATCTTGGTTTGTGCCTGTCTAGTACATAAATGATTCAGGAGTTAGAGACCTGCATGGAAGGTTCTAACCTCAGTCAGTGTTCTGGGCCTGTGCTAAATTGGTTTGAGTCTGTCCCACACATGCATTAGAAACTAGGCTAAGGCTTATGCAAGTGCTAGTTCAAGAACAGAACTGAAGGGTTCTCTGGCTCTCTCATCTGGGATTCCTCCACACTTCCATAGGTGTGATTTTGCCTGGCTCCTCTCGACAGAAGATGGGGTTGCTGCTGGAACCCTATCCTTCTGAGCCACTGTGCCACTACATGATGGAGGCCTGCCCTGGAAGAAATCCAGGAGAAAAAAAAAAAAAACAGGAAAATCACCCCTAAGAGGGTCACTTCTCCAGGTCTTGACACCCATACACAATCCACCTGTTTTTTGTTTATTTTTCAGAATCCGCAGGTAGTTGATTTTTGTGTTTTGTCCAGAGTTTTAGTTGTATTCAGAGGGATATATGGACTTTAGAAGGATTACACCTCCTTAGCAGAATTGGAACTCAACATTTTCTCTTACTATGAAACCCAGTTAAAACAGTCTTTCTCAGTCAATATCTAGACTTAAAAATAAATTAGATGTGATACTTTTCCTGTGCCAAATTCCCTAACTGACCTATATATCCTTAATCACCACCTAGGGATGCGAGCAAGAACATAGGGAGGGCCTCGTGTCCACCCTGGAGCCCTACCCAGGGTGAAGGAGATCAACCTATGTCATACAGCAACTCTGGACGAGGAGAAAAGGATGTTGGTTTGCCTGACTCCAGTCAGAATTCGAAAGGAAACTCTTAAAACTCTCCATGACCATCAGGTGTACTAAGGTAGAGGCACAAGTACGCTGATATTCAAGAAGTCGAGTAGACAGTCATGTGCTCTTTGGGGTTCCTCTTATCAGATGCCCTGTGCCCTGACTTCCTTTGCTGATTTTTCCTCTGATGATGTCCTGTCTTATTTTAAAGTCATCTCCATCAAAATCTGACCTGAGCAAAACAAATCAGGTTTTTTTAAACCTCTAAAACATATTGAAAGTTCTTACATGTTCAACAGTTGATATATTTAGCTATTTTCACAAACATTTTGAATATATCATAATTGGAATTATTTTAAGTGAATTTGAATTACAACACTATTTTTGGAGAATGTCATAGCAAGGTTAGAAAGACTATCAAAATTGATAAATAGCTCATTATAAGTCATCTTTGCCGTAAACATTTACAAATCAAAATGGCTGCATGTCAATTTTCCTCCAGAATTATGCATGAATCTTCCCTGTATCCTCACTAAACATCTTGATTGCAAGACAGCATTTCCTTAGAGACTCAGATACAAGAGAAAGCTACAGTTAAATGACCCCGGTGTTCATGTGCCTGGCAGAAAAACTAGGGGATCAATCTCATTTTCTAAAAATAAATTTCTTGTTCTTTTTCTCCTTTACATTAGAATTAGAGATCCACTTAGAGTCATCCATAATTTAAAAACTAATCCTATCTATTTTTATATTCCATGTAAGAGAAACATCAGAAGTGACCTGAATAATTATTGGAAAATACTAAATTAAAGGAATAAAGCAAAATTTATTTTTGTTGGGGTTTTCTTGGATAGTGTTTTTTGGTTTGTTTTGTTTTTGTGTTTTCATTTGTTTAGTTTTATTTTTTAAAGGAGTGGTTTCTATATTTGCTATTTTTTCCCCAAAGGCAAGAAGAATGAGCCATTGGTGTTTCTGAACTCATGCACTGAACTTATGGGTGCTCGCTCTCTGCCCTTCAGGGCAAAATACACGCAGGCCACTGTGCTCTTTAGCGGCACTCCCTGCAATTAATTTTTACAGTGAATGAACTTTCTTTCACTCCTTTACATTATGTTATTTCTCATACCTTAACATTTTCAAGACAGTTAAGAATATAAAAGCTGTATGTCTTTTATGTCATAAGCCCTAGGGTTTATGAGTAAAAATATCTAATACCAAAAAGTAACTTATATACAAGAAAACGATAGATAGCCAAGGAGAACTTGGAAGGCTGCAGGGGAGTCTGGTTTGGAATTTGGCATGAATTATTAACTAGCAACATGGAATTGTTACATTCAACCTATAAATTAGAGGTTTGTCCTGCCTATTATTAGCACTATTATTACTTTCAAGGACAGAGGCTTGGTACAGCTAAAGATGCCCCAGTGGCAGAGACACACATAAATCCAGACCCATGGGACACCTTTCTACACTTCCCGGACACCAAAAGGAGGAAATGAACACAAAGCATGAATATGCCGGTATGGAGAATCCATCACTTAGGAACCAAGAAATCATCAAAGTTTTCTAACACTGCCGAGAAATAATAAAATTATATTTTTCTTTCTTTTCAGTTTAAGATTCTGATAAATATATCCTCATGAGAAGCCTTCTTAAATGAATCCATCTGGGAGCTGCTCTCCACATAAAACCTGTGAAAATCATTATAAATGACAGTCATACCTCTGGAAACATGGTTTGATTTATAAACATAAGTATTTCATAAATGTTCAATCCTTTGAGACAACATCGCATATTGGTCAGCCTCATTCATTCCTTTGTTCCTTTGACAAATATTTATTGAGGGCTTACTATGTAGCAGGCACTGGTATGAGAACTGGGGATTCAACAGTGACCAAGAGAGTCATGTTTGCTGATCTCCTGAAGCTTATATTCTGGTGAAAGGAGACACGCAAAAAGCAATTTATATAATCATACATATGCACACACACACATTCACATATACACATTCGTATATTATAGCATGATTACAATGCAAAATAGATAATAATCTGCTGGAAAGAAAGGAAAGCAGAGTAAGGAGCTAGCAGTGATGGGGAGAGCTCTTTCCACAGGGCCAAGGAAGGCTTCCTTGAGGGTGGATATTTGAGTACACACTGGAGGTGTGAACCAGCTGCCAGCATGCTTGGGAAGAGCATCCCAGGTAGAGGAGACAACTACAAATGCACATTCACCTAGTAAGAAGTACATTGTGGCTGGGGTCCTGTGAGCAAGGGAACATGTGGCTGAAAATAATGCCTAAGTGGCAGCTGCAGCCAGGTCACTCATGGCTTTACAAGCTGTGGTTGAGGCTCTGGATTTTATTCCAAGTGCAACAAGGACAATGTACTGCTGTCAAAAGCACCAAATGCTATTGTTCTTGCTAAGAAAATAAGTGATGCTTGCAGCAGTACAAAAAGAAATCTGCTGTTCAAAAGTTTTCTCAAAAAGATCAAGTGGCCGGGTGCAGTGGCTCACGCCTGTAATCCTAGCTGTCTGGGAGGCCGAGGCAGTTGGATCGCTTGAGCACAGGAGTTTGAAACCAGTCTGAGCAAGAGCGAGACCCCATCTCTACTAAAAATAGAAAGAAATTAGTTGGACAACTAAAGATATATAGAAAAAATTAGCTGGGCATGGTGACACACGCCTGTAGTCCCAGCTACTCAGGAGGCTGAGGCAGGAGAATAGCTTGAGCCCAGGAGTTTGAGGTTGCTGTGAGGCTGCAAGCTAGGCTGATGCCACGGCACTCTAGCTCAGGTAACAGAGTGAGACTCTGTCTCAAAAAAAAAAAGATCCAAGTGTCACTTCAGGTCTAACTTTTCAATATTACAAAGCAAAAGAGAAAGCAGTATCTCATTCAAGAATCTCAAACCAAAGCCCGCTGAGACATCCATAAATCTACTTAATCTCTAGCAGAACCCTAAAACAACTGACAACTCTTGTTTGATTCTTAGGATTTATAGATAAAGACAGGTTTAAATATATTTTTGTAAAATTTGTAAGCTAACAGGTAAAAGAATACAACTATAATCTATAACTTCAAAACACAAAACACTGGAAAAAGAGATGCAAAGAAATTTTAACAATATACTACATCAGTACATGGGAAGAAGAAATTTCAAAGAAATAATATATCAAATACATGGCATAACAAAGAATGTTTTAAATTTAGATCCAATTATATGTTCTTTACTAGAAACAAACTAAAAACAAAGTGACAGAGATTAAAATCAGTGAATGGGCAATTTCAGGGGACTTCTAGTCCAGACAAAATGGCATAGACCCCTTTCTCCCTGTTCCTCCTGCCATGCATAACTATAAACCCTGGCAATAAAGCAAGAAGCAACTAAAAGAGAATTCTGAAATGTGGTGAAAGGGAAGCAAACTTGTTTGGGGCCCCAGAGCAGTAGGAGCAGCACAGCTGCAGGTCAGGAAATACCGAAGCAGTATTTCCTATCCAATCCACCCCCAATATAGCAAGAGAAGGCAGCTAGGTGGACTTGTTCCTCCCCTGGAAAGAACAACACCGGGAGGTCATGGCCCCCTGGCAAAGAAGATAATAGGAGACCCGCCAACAAAGGTGGCCATGGAAGGCACTCCCCTCCCTGCGGAGAGATATCTGGTGAGCAGACAGAACAGAACCTGAAGACAGACCCCACCACAACACAACACCTGGTGTCTCAGGCTTCTGACACCAGCCCTAAGACCTCCTTGCCTTGCCAAGAGCCCCCCAGGGCAGCTGTGGGCACTGGTAGGGGTATCGTACCACAGCACATGGCTCAATTAGTGTTCTAAGGCCTCCACAGGAAGAGGAATCCATCACAACAAACACTCAGCCATGAAAACTTCTTCATTCCTGCAGACTTGAACCCCTCCTTCCCACATGAAGAGAAATCTGGAAAGTTGAGCCTGGGAAAATCCCTTCCACCCACTCAAGGAGCACCCAGCAACATCAGAGAAACGAAATAGACCAAAGTAGCACTGCAAGTGTCTGAAAACCAAACTTTCACTTGAACCACAGACCACAGAAGTAATCCATAACCTGCATGCTAAACTTAAACAGGGTGACTGCTTGCTAAAATAAAGGATTTAGGTATGACTCAGTGTCTCCTAAAATAATAGATAAAATATCTAAGATATAATCAAAAGTCACCTGTCATATCAGAAACCAAAAAAATCACAACTTGAGTGAGAAAAGACAATCGACTGATGCCAACACTGAGATGAATCAGATGTTGGATTATCTAAAACAGATTTTGAAGAAGCCATCATAAAAATGTCTCAACATCAGTTACAAAATTCTCTTGAAACAAGTGAAAAAAAGGTGAAGAATGAGAAGTTATATAAAAAAGAATCAAATGGAAATTATAGAACTAAAAAATACAATAACAAAAATTTTTACAAATCTCTTGATATGCACTCAATAGTAGCACAGAGATAATAGACAAAAGAATCATTGAACTTAAGGAAAGATCAATTGAATTCACTCAATTTAAACAACAAACAGAAAATTGATTTTTTAAAAGTAGGGGAATAGAGTCTCAACGAAATAGAGACTCAGGGACCTCTGGGACTATTAAAAAGAGATCTAATATTTACATCATTGAAGTTTTAGAAGAGAATTAGAGTGAAATTGAAAAAGTATTTTAAGGAGTAAAGGCTTAAATTTTCCCAAATTTGGCAAAAGACACAAAGCTATAGACTCAAGAAGCTGAGCAAACCCTGGGAACCTGATAACAGGATAAACCCAAAGAAAACCTTTAACCCGCACTTGGGTGAGGCAAAGACATAAAGTGTAACTGTAATGTTTTTACCCTCACGATACCCTGAAATAAAAAATAAATAAATAAATAAAAGAAATCCACATCAAAACAAATCATAAACTTCCAAAAAATAAAGACAAAAATATTTTTTTTTTTTGAAAGCAGCAAGAGAGTACTATGAGTACTATGTGTTACCTATAGGGGGACACAAATTCAAATGACAGCAAATTTCTTATCTGAAACTATGAGGAATAGAAGAAAATGGTACATTATTTTTTAAGTGCTGAAAGGAAAAAAAAGTCAACCATACATTCTATATCCAATAAAACTATCCTTTAGGAGAGAAGAGGAAATAAAGACACTCTCAAACGAAGGAAAATTTAAAAAATTTGTTACTAGCAGACCTATCCTTAAAGATTGGCTAAAAGAAGTTCTTTCAATGTAAAGAAAATTATAAATAATAATTTTGGAGCATCATGAAAGAAAAAGAACAACAGAGAGAGCAGAAATATGTGTACATACAATACACTATTCCTGTCTTCATAAGTTTTATAAATCATATTTGATGATTGAAACAAAAATTATAATCCTATCTCATACTCAAGAGAAGGCAAAGGAATCTCAAGGGAAATGAGATTTCCATACTTCACTCAAGTGGTAAATAAACTCTAATGCCACATATGCATATTGTAGTCCTCTGAGCAACCACTCCAAAAACAATACAAAGAGATACACTCAAAAATACTATAAATAAATTAAAATATAATTCTAAAAAAAGTTTAAGTAACACACAAGAAGTCAAGAAAAGAGAAACATAGGTACCAGAAACAGAGGAAACAAACAGAAAATAAGGACAGTAGGTATTTGTGTTAGGTTGGTTCTAGGACCCTGTAGATACCAAAATAGATCATATTCTGGGTCATAAAACAAATTTCAACAAATGAACAATTGAAACCATCCAACTGCAATGAAATAAAACTAGAAGTAAATAACAGAAAGACAACAGAAAAATCTCTAACACGTGGAAACCAAACAACAAATAATCCATGGGTCAACAAAGAGGTCTCACAGTAAATTTTAAAATATATAGAACTGAATTAATGAAAATACAACATATCAAAATATATAAGATGCAACTGAAGCAGAATTGAGAGAAAATTTTATAGCACTAAATGCTAACATCAGAAAGGAGGGGAAATCTCAATAAACTAACTTCCTCCCTTCCTCAACAACAAAAAAATAGCAAAATAAAGAATAAAATACACCAAAAGCAAGCCAAAGGAAAGAAATAATAAAGATCATAGCATAAATTAATAGAATTAAAATACAAAAATAATAGAGAAAAATCAATGGGGAATAAAAGTTATTTCTTTAGAGAAAATCAATAAAACTGACAAACTTCTAATAAGACTAAGAAAAATTTTAAAAGACATGAATAACCAATATCAAGAGTGAAATATGAAATTTTACTACATATATTACGGACAGTAAAAAAATATTAAGGGAATATTATCAATAGCTTTACACACAAATTTGACAACTAAGAAGAAAGGGGCCAATTCTTCAAAAAATACAAAGTATTGCAACTTAGATAAAATAGATCATCTGAATAGCACTTCGGCCATTAAAGAAGGTGAATTCTTAATTTAAAAGTTCTTCTCAAAAAATAAATTTCCAGGCTCAGATGGTTTCACCAGAGAATTCTACTAAACATGTAAAGAAGAATTAGCATCAATTCTATATAATCTTTTCCAGAAAATAAAAGAGGAAGGAACGCTTCCCAATTCATTTTATGAAGCCAAAATCAAACAAAGCTAGTATAAAGAAACAACTACATGAACTTAGACACAAAAATCCCTGACAAAATGTTAGCAAACCGAATTCATGAATGTGTGAAAAGAATTATATACCATGACCAAGCGAGATTTATTTCAGGTATGCAAGGCTGGCTCAATATTTGAAAATCAATCAGTGTGCTCTACCATATCAATAGGCTAAAAAAGAAAAATCATATTATTTTCTTCTGAAGCCTCCAGAAGTAATGCATCCCTGCCAACAGCTTGAGTTCACACTTCCGACCTCCAGAATTGTAACAGAATAAATCTGGGTTGTTTTAAGCCACTAAATTTGTGGTATTAATAATTTGGGCAGCAATAGGAAACTAATGCATGTGGTAACAGGGATTTTGCTCAAGTGATTAAGTGAGTGACCTGGAGAAGGGGAAATTATTCTGGCCAATAGGGGTGGGCTCAGTCTAATTACAATGGCTCTTGTGATTATGTTAGAAATCGATATGTGTTACAAATAAGGACTTTCCTTCCCTTCCCACAAGACTTCATCCAGTGTTGGGGTGGTTTAGAAATGTTAGGGTGACCTAGGGGTATTGCTGGCCTAAGAATATTTGCAGATGTGACAGTCTGCATAGGTGTGGCTGTTTTCCAAATGGTAAGGACATTCCAAGGGCAGGAGGAACTGAAAACTGCTCCAGGACTGCAATCAGGAACGCCCAACCTGCTAGAAAACTGGCCTGGCCGCAATCCCAAATTTATGTTCTTGTTTAGCTTTAGGCTAGGAATAGCTTTGCTGAGATTATTGTGCACCTGAATATCTTAATCTTTATAAATAATCTCTAAAGTTTGCCTGTGGGATATCTTTAGGATATGTAATCTTTATGGAAATCTATAGAACATTGTTTGCCTGTGGGATGTCTTTAGAACGTGTTTGTTTGTATGATTTACAATGATATTTTGTTCTTGGGATGAATAAATACGAGTGAGAAATCACTCCCAGGACTCTTGGTCTGGAAAGCCTTGAATTCCCCGACCCCACTCTTTCTCTTCTACTGTCTCTTCTCTTATTACTGCGCGATGCCCCGTTTTCGGCCCTGTCAGCTGGGGAATTCCTGGCAATCCAGCCTATCATTCAATAACTTACAGAATTGCTTTTCCAATCCTTGGTTTCCCATCCAGTTCCTTTGACTCATTTTCCAATGAAGGGAGCGCATCAGACCAGAATTTGCCATCGTACCATGCTCTGTTACCCGGAAGTGGCTGACTTGACAGAACAGTGGCCTGCTGAAGTTTAGCTGCACTATCTGCTGCAATCCAAACTCTGCAAAGTTGGGGTGCCATCCACAGCATGCAATATGTGCTTAAGCAAATGACCAACCAATGTCACTATTTCTTGCACAGCCCACTGGAAAGCACTATTTCTTGCACAGCCCACTGGGAATGAAGGAGAAGGGACAGGAATGGCACCCCTCACTACTACATCCAGTAACCCACTTAAGGAAGTTTTGCTCCCTGTCTACAATCTTGAGTTCAGTGGATTTGCTGGTCCTAATACCAAGGAAACAAAACTAACAGTTCAGTGAAGGGGCTGTTATGTCAGAATCTAAGAGTGCCCACCTGGCCATTGGGGGGCTCCTCATGCCTTGCGACCATCAAACAGACAAGAGGAGTCCCTCTACTGTGCAGGATGACTAATCTAAATTATCAGAGGGAACTGGCTGGCTGCTCCCTCATGTGGACGAGGAGAATAGTCCAGAAGCTGGGGCACTCGCTGGTTTGCCTCCTTCCATTCTAGTCGTTTTAGTTCATGGACACCTTGATGCTCCAGTACAGACCCAACACCAAGGTCTCAGGCCCTGTGGGAACAAAGGTTTGGGTCACCCCAAGAGTGAATAGAAACTATGCAGCTGAGGAGGTGACAGAGGTAAGGCGAACATGGTGTTAGAGAAAAAGGTACATTTTTATGGAAAAAACATTTATATGGAAAAAAAGTCTAAAAGCAGATTATTAAAGAATATGCATATTATGATGTAGAAAACAATTTTAATTATAAAAGCATATATATAGTATGATTCCAATTTTGTTTTAAAAAATGAACACACACACAAAATGAGAAGGCTACATATCAAAATGTTGGTGATGGCTAACAATGGTGGTTAATTCATGGATTTTTTTCCTTTTTGCTTATCTGAATTTTCTAATTGTAATCAGTTTGAGTAGCATTCTTTTTGTTAAGGTCAAAATTCTGAAATTTAAAAATTTTTAAACTCCTAGGTGTTTTCAACACTAAAGGCCCTGGCTAAGGTGCCTCTCAGAGAGAACAAAACACAACAGGGAGATGAAGCAATCAGAAAGGTTCTGTCTTGTTTTGCTGTGATTTTAACATGCCACATGCATGACACTCTGAGAGCAACGTGTGCAATTGCACATAAATATTAATAATGAGACAAAAAAACAAACTGGAGTGAAAACTTGGATATCCAAAACTATCAGGTAATCATCTCAGCAGGTTTTAAAAATTGTATTCTTTATTTTGCCATCATGTGTAATGGCAATAATCTTAAAATAACATAAAAATGGTTCACTGCCCATATAAGTATCTCATAATTTAACAAGATGCAAAAGAAAACTATAATCAGAGCATAAATTCACCACCTAGGTTGCTTAATTACCTGTCAACAATGTCTAATACCAAATTTTAATTGAGCTTAAATTCTATTTGAAAATCCATGGCTGAAAATATACAGAAATCATTAATAGAGGAAAGAAAACCAATATAAGTCTAAGTAATTAAGTAAATTTCAAAACTCCTACCACTTATTTGGTGGAAAAACCCTAACAGATGAAGTTCATGAATGACACGCACATGTCTTGCTAACAGAACCAATAACCTCAGCCTTGTAGGACTTGGGCCTTTCAAGATAAAGCCCTTTTCCTAGGTTCACAGGAACTTAGCTCCAAGCTTTCAATCCTGGGACGATGGCAAATCCCTCTACTGTTGGTGCCACGAGAGAGCACAGGAGGCTAAGGAGAAACAAACCTGGCCCCTGTCAATGCAGCAAAGGAAGCTGCTGCCTCAGCACCATCTGGACAGAAGGAATCCAACGCTAGCATTTGGCCAAGAGAAGGAAGAGGAAGACCCATGGAAAGCAGGGAGTGGAAGGACAAGGCGGACATCACCCTCAGACCAAGGTCAACGTCACAGCTGCCAGATGAGACAGCACATTAGAATAGGGAGGCTGGCGGGGCAGGGAACACATCATTCCCCACCACAGGGGCTGGTGTCTCCTGGCTAAGGCTGACTTGGGTTCAGTACCAGGAGAGCTGCGCTGCCCTGCTAAATAGCCGGTGGAGAGAAGCTGCAGATGGTGTTGCAGGGCCCTGCCGAGTGGTCACATGAATCCTGGATGTAAGACCTGGAGGGGTAGCAGGACACAACTGTTTAATCCACTGGGGCCCTGCCCAGCTGAGGTGTCAAGGGCAGCCTCGTAGGGCTGGAGACAAGGATTTCAGCAAGTTCTGCCCAATGAGCCAGGTCTGTCTGGAGCTGCCCACTCAGAGCCACTGTGACTGGTGGGGTCTCCAGGAGCACTACTCAACCTGTCTGACCTCTGAGTTTTATTCATAAAATGAAAGGATTTGATTAAATAATCTCTAATGTTCCCTCCAATGGAAGGTCTACGATCATGTGAGACTGAGCACAGTCTAGGATACACGGGCTGTGGAACTATGGTATGGAAAGTTCCAGAAAGCATGGAAAAGCATGGAATGGAAAGCATGAGAAACCCACTGACTTCTTCCAGGTATAGAATACTGGCAAATTCAGAAGTTATGAAGGAAAAACTGGGGTTTCTTTTTTCTATTTTTTAACAAAGCGGGACTTCTGGAGAAAATTAAAATACATGAAATGCTTCCTTTTTATGAAACTTAGATGATTTCATAACTTTAGGAACATTAAAATGTATCAATGTTTTGATTTACTCAACAAATTATCATGTTTGGAACATTACATTTCAGTGGAATTTATTTGTGCCATAATTATAGATTGACTAACTAAATTTATTTTTTGAATGCTTTTCTTTTTCCCAAATTGAAGTATAAACTGCTGGATTTTGAGAAATCTGGTTCTTAGGTTGTTTCAGTTAATTTAAAAAGAAACGAAAGAAAAGCCTGTGAACAGAGGACATCGCCAAGCTTATGGTAAACTGCGCATTCCTCAAACACTTCCTGAGTGCACGTGGCATTCTGGGTTCCCAGGGCACGCAGGGGCATTCTCCTGGCATTTGCTGTCCTCCTTTGGGGAGTCACATCTCACACAAACAGTAGCAAGTGTGAAGCACCACCAAGGAAACAGAGGGACTTTGGTGATTGAGGAAAGACCCTGGGGAAGTGATTCCATATCTGAAGGTGGGCAACGGCATCTCGTCAATGGGAAGAGCCAGCATCCTGTGGGCAGGGCCTCAGCTGGGCAGTAGAGTGGACCTGGGTCCCCAGGGTGTGCATGGAGCAATAGCATCAGAATGTTTCCAGGCACAGTGCTTTCCACCAGGTCAAGCCGGCACATACGCACACGCATTTTCCAAAAGAGGCTGGTCTTCTCCCTTGGAAGTTGGTCTTCTCACTCCCTGTGAGCTGTGTGCCCAGGCCACCTCCTCCCACCTGGCATGTGTGTAACCCAGACTGCGGGCTGAATTTCTGCACACTACCTTGGGAAGAGCCTATCTGGAAATAAAGCTGAGCAGAGCTAGGAGTTGAAGGGAAGCTGGGAAGTGCCACAGTCCTGATGACATCCTCTGAACCCTTGATCCAGGTGTGCTGGAGTCAGCAGCCACCCACGGGACTCTCATGAGCTTCTGCCCTTCAGTACCAAGTGAGTCAACTCAATAAGTATAATGATTCCATAGTCCCCAGAGACGTTGTTGCTTCTTTTTAAGAGTGTGTTTAATTTAAAACAACTTTTTCTAAGGATGTGATCAGTACTTCCCGCCACCTTACTATTTTATCCTGGTATTCCTTCCCTTTATTTCTTCTTGAAGGCAACAGAAGCTGTGTGTGTGGCCATCTGCAAATGCTTATAGCTTGCTCTTCTACCTGTAGCAAAGGCCACAACCCAGATGGTGATCTATGCCCCCAGGATGACCAGCAGCCATCCCGACACCACCCCTAGTGGCCCGAGTTCTGAAAGTGCTCAGTCAGCACAGGTGAGCCCAGGAGGGGCCCTGGTGTTGGGGATGCCATCAGCAATGGTGGAGGGGAAGGAAAGGAGATGGCCATCCCCAGGACAGGCTGCCATCCATCTAGCAAATACAGTGTGCCTGGAGGCCCCTGGCTGGCCGGGGCTTCAGGGGGCTTGCAGGTCCCAGGTGTGACCTCCCCTGCAGCACCTGTTTCCCCTCTGTGCCCCTGTTGAGTAAGCGTCCAGAGCCCAGCCCTGGCTCCAGAGCATGCAGAGGCTCCTGGCTGGGGCACCCACTCACAGTGGTGGCCTCAGAGCTGTCATTGTACACTCAGACCTCTAGCACCTTCGGGAGCCCCGAGGGCCACATCCCCAACCCTGTACACAGTGAGGCCATAGGACAGGAGGGCCTCGGTGGCTTCCCAGCAAGGAAGGAGGGTGAGGGGCAGGAAGGGAGGACCACTCCACTCCCCTGAGAGAAGCCCGAGAGGGCCGCAACGGCTGTGAGCCAGAAGAGGAGCATTGGCCAGGGTGCGGAGTAACCCCCGCCTTTGTGTTGCTGGTATGGTTAACCTGCAAAGGTTTATGCACTTCTGCATAAACCTCAACCTTCAGTAATCACCCTGTTTTTCACTGCTGGGACAGAGGACCACACAGCTGTTGTCTTGTGCTCTGAAACCCCAAGCTGGCGACTGAGTGCCTTCGTGGAGCCCCCTACTTCCTTCCTCTCCTGGCACTGTTAGCTCCCCTCTCCCACTCCCGGGGTAAAGACTCTGGGATTGAGGGATTTCCTCTTGTACAGGCCCCTTTATGCGCACATCCCGCTTACGAAGGAGCCTGGCTCAGAAAGGGTCGACTGGGACATTCAAAGGAAGATTTAAGAAATTTCCAACTCTCATCCACTCATTAGGAGGTGCTTTCTATTAATATTATTGAGGGGAGAACTCCTGAAAGATCTGGGGCCTCCCCCAAGAGCTTGGTGGCACTGCCCTCCCACCGGCTTCCCTCCCTCGCCCCTCCAGGAGGCAGTTCAGGGTGTCCTGGCAGGGGTGGCGGGCAAGCCTTAGATCCCTTGTGATGGCTCAGAGGAATGAAAGCCCAGATCCTGATTTCAGAACTCTGGAAAAAACTATTTGCACTTGCATTACCCAGGCCCACTCTCTCATACTCAGGAATTAATTTTTAATATTTGCAGAGCATTTTTTACATACAAGAATGTGTCTTGTCATTCTACAAGAATTTTTAAATGAATATTTCATGTGACAGTGAACCACTTTTTTTCCCATTAGAATAACATGGAGCATAGACATTCTTCCGAATGCAAGAAATTGGTCTCAGCCTTTAATGAGGAGAGGTTTTAAAAGATGAATGCAGTTTGCTGGCTATTTGTCAAGAAAACACTAAATTTAACAAGATGCATTCAGATATATTTAAATTCTCACCTTTCCCTTTACTCAGCATTAGTGTGAACCAAAGTCACAGCTCAGGTTCTAATTTCCTTTAGACTCTGAGCCTTTATGGAGAAACTGTCCTACCCAAGTGACACGAAGTGATATAGGTTCATAGGGTTTCATGTGGATTCTTACATTCATGCCTTCAATATCCACCTGGACTGAGCCCCTAAGAGACCAAGTGCAGGGTAGATGCCGGTGGAAGAGGCAGAGACCCCGCCCTCCAGCAGGGAGACACCTGGGAAGTCAAAGGTAGGAGGAGTGCTGTTGGCTGGGAGCCATGGTGGCAGAAAGGAGGGACCCCTCAACCATACTCAGATCTAAGAGCTTGGAAACCATAAGAGATGCCAAAGATGTGCTTTGAAAGATGGAGGAACTGCACACTACAGAGTCCGGGATACATGCCCACTCAGAATCAGGGAGCTCTGCTGTGAAGGTCAGTGCAGGGTAGATGGGGCCAAGATGGGTGGTACTAAGGCTATGAACCTCAGGCCCCAGAGAAGAAGGTGAAACTCAGTCCTACCAGGGCCAACTCAGTGGGTGGGTCAGAGACAAGGGCCAACACATGAAGCACTTGGCATAGCCCATCACTGATCATTGGCGCTTGGTAAACGTGAGTTTCAAGTCCCTTTTACTGCCAACAGTCCATCTCCCCCATCCCTGGGGATACTCCAGCACAAACTGGAAATTGTTCCAAACCTTCAAAGACCAAATAGTCCCAATGCTTTATAAATTATTCCAGATTACTAAAAAGAAGGTAAATTTTCCTAACTCCTTTTACGAAGGAAGGGTAACACTGATACCTAAACCAGGTAGAATATTTTTAAGAAAAGAGAGAGAGTACTACAGAACAGTATTATTCATAAATATCAATACAAAATACTAAATGAAATATTAGCAAACAGAAGTCACTCTGTAATAAGAAAATACTATATCATGAGCAAGGATGATTTATTCTAGAATTCAACGTTGGTTCAATATTAGAAAATTCACTAATATCATATACTCTATTAATTGATCTAAGAGAAAAAATATGATTATCTTCATAAATGTTGGGGAAAAAATATTTGACAAAATTCAACACTCATCCGTGATTAACACATTAACTGCCATGTGAGCTGTATTTAACTCATGCTAGTTTTGAGCCTGGGGCCTTCTGAAGCATATATAACTCACATGTCCCTTTACCTTGGGAGCATATAAGTCATGCACAGAAAGCAATAAAAAATTATAAATTTTTCATTAAATTAGAAGGATCATTTAGTTTTCAAAGTAATAAAACATTGTGGCCCCAAGGAAAAAAATTTTTTTCTAGTGTGACAGTCAATGTGTTAAAACACTCAAGAAAACAGGAATTAAAGGATACTTTCTTAATGTGATAAAAGATATATATACCTAATCTTTAAGCCAGTATCTTATTCCTTAGGGAATATATTAGAGCCAGTATCTTATTCCTTAGGGATATATTAGAGGCATTTTCACTAAGATCAGTGTGTCAGGGGTCTCCAAAACCACATCTACATTTGGAGACTTGCTAGAATTATTCACATCAGTCAGCATGTAGTTGTACACTTGACTAACATTCATTACAATAGTGTAGCAAAGACACACAGCAAGATTAGAAGGGGAGAAGACAGGTGGATATTCATGCGAGACTTCCCCATGCTCTCTCTCTCCCAGGAGGAGTCACACAGCATATACTCTTTCCCCAGCAATCAAAATGTAGCAACATGTGTGTGATATTTCTTCCAGAGAAAAGCACATTACAGACTCAGGCTTTTATTGGGGGCTGATCACATGGACATCCTTTGCCTAGCACATACCAAAATTCCAGATTTCCAGAAAGCAAGCAAATGTATAGCATAAACCAAATGCTGGCATACACAGTCTAGGCACAGTAAACAACCCTTATCATTTAGGGAATCGTGGGAATATTCCTGAAATCTAAGTTCCCAGATGCCAGCCAAGGACCAACCTGGCAAGCAGACCTTTCTAAAAATAGCAGTTTTAGGCTTGATGTGTTAACCCTTTACCTCTGCTACTACTGAACATAAGACAAGAGATATCAACTAGACACATATTAACTTACAAAAATCAACGACCTTCATATACACAAAAAAGTAAACAATAGAGGACATACTGGTAAAGAAAACCACATGTATAATATCGATATAGATTAAATATTTTATAATACATTTAACAAGAAAAGTACAAAATTTATCAATAGGATTTGAAAACATTCCTAAAAGACATAGAAATAGATTTGATCAAATACAAAGACATATTCTATTCTCAGATTGGATGAATTAACATTATATAGATTACAATTCTTTCTATGTTAATGTGTGAATTCAGTGCAATCTCAGTCAAAAATATCAGCGAGTTATTTTATAGACAAGTTAAACAAGTTGATACTGAAGTTTATATGAAAAAAGAAATATGCAAGAATATCCCAGAAATCACTGAAAAAGGAAAATTACAAGGGGGAGGTGACTAGCCCTACTGTATATTAAAACATACTATGAATCCCCAGTTTGGTGCTGGCATATGAATAGACAAATAGACCATGGAATAGAATAGAAAGTTCAGAAATAGGCCCACATGCATATGAAAGTTAATACATGATAAAAGTGGTATCTCAAATCACTGGAGGAAAACTGTCCTTTTTAATAAATGGTGCTGGGACAACCAGGTAGCCATTTGGAAAAATAAAATAAAATTAGATTCCACATTTCACACCATATGCAAGAAAAAACTCCAAATGAGTTAGAGATTTAAATGTAAAAAAATGATACCATGTTAGTAGTGGGTGATTTCCTCTTTAATCTTGATGTACATAAAGGCTTTCTAAATATAACTGACAATCCAGAGTCATAATTAATAAATTTGACTATATAAAAATATTTGAAATTTATGTGACCAAAAATAAAGATATACCATGCAAAGAACGAATCGGTAGGCATCAATTTACCAGATTTCAAGCTACACTACAAGGGTATAAAAACTAAAACAGCATGGTACTGGCACAAGAACAGAGACATAGACCAATGGAACAGAATTGAGAACCCAGATATAAAACCATCCTCATATAGCCATCTGATCTTTGACAAAGTAGACAAAAACATACACTGGGGAAAAGAATCCTTATTCAATAAATGATGCTGGGAAAATTGGATAGCCACATGCAGAATATTGAAACTGGATCTGCACCTCTCACCTCTCACAAAAACCAGCTCACGGTGGATAACAGATTTAAACCTAAAGCATGAAACTGTAAGAATTCTAGAAAAAAATGTTGGAAAAACTCTTATAGATATTGCCCTAGGGAAACAGAAACTTTTCAAAAGAAGACAGACTAATGGCGAAAAAACATATGAAAAAATGCTCAACATCTAATCATCAGAGAAATGCAAATCAAAACCACAATGAGATATCACTTATCTCCAATGAGAATGGCTTTTATCAAAAAGTTCCAAAACGATAAATGTTGGCATGGATGCAGAGAAACAGGAACACTCATACACTGCTGGTGGGACTGCAAACTAGTACAACCCCTGTGGAAAGTAATATGGAGATACCTCAAAGAGCTACAAGTATAACTACCATTTGATCCAGAAATCCCATTACTGGGCATCTGCCCAAAAGAACAAAAGACATTCTATTAAAAAGACATCTGTTTAAAGCAGCACAATTCACAATTGCAAAGATATGGAAACACCCAAGTGCCCATCAATACATGAGTGGATTAATAAAATGTGGTATATGTATACCATGGAGTTCTATACAGCCACAAAAAACAATGGTGATATAGCACCTTTTGTATTATCCTGGATAGAGCTGGATCCCATTCTACTAAGTGAAGTACCCCGAGAATGGAAAAACAAGCACCACATGTACCCACCATCAAATTGGTATTAACTGATCAACACTTAAGTGCACATATAGTAATAACATTCATCAGTAAGGTGTCGGGCAGATGGGGGGATGGGTATATACACACATAATGGCTGCGGTGCGCACGATCTGGGTGATGGACACGCTTGAAGCTCTGACTCAGGTGGGGAAAAGACAATATATGTAACCTAAACATTTGTATCCCCATAATATGCTGAAATAAAAAATTTTCTTAAAAAATGTAAGCACACACATATATCAAAAAAATAAAAAATGAATTCTGGCGCTATTTTCTTCAAATCAACTTAATTCTGAGTCTCCTTGATAGCAGTGTTTAGGCTTCCATAAAAGAAAGGGAGTTTCTGCTCAATTTTTCTGCACACTCAAAACTGCTCAAAAAATAAAGACTATTAATTAGAAATACAACAGGAAAAATAGAAGGAATTGCATGGTTTAGGTTGGTCCAGATTGCTACCCAGCAGAAACCTCTGAGGCAAGAAAGCAGTATCTGGCCCCCTGATGTAAATATGTGTGTGTTGGGCAGGCAGGTGTCTTTAGGAAAGAGAGATGAGATATTAATATGACATAGATATAATTGATCTACAATAATGATGCAGACACTCGTTATACCATCATCACGACCAAGGTGCTAAACATATCTGTCACCTCCAAAAATGTCCCTCTGTTCTTCTGTGTTGTGTTGTTTTGTGGTAAGAACAGTTAACTTGAGATCTATCCTCTTAACATATTTTAAAGTGCTCAATACCGTATTGTTAAACTGTGCAGGTACTGTGTCAACAGCAAATCTCTAGAACTTTTTCATCTGCATAACTGGAACTTTATACCCGTTAAGCAACAACTCCCGTATGTCCCTCGCCTGAGCCCCTGGAAGCCACCATCCTTTCCTTTGCTTTCATGAGACTGACCATCTTAGATAATTCACCATAAGTGGATACACTCCACCCTGTCTTTACTTACAATGGTCCGTATGGGCCAGTAGTTCTTCACTGGCGTCTTTCAAAATCACGCAGGACCCTGCAACCACTCCTCCCAAAAAATATAGATGCCTTGAACCCCTGAATTATCAATCACAACCTCTCTGAAAGAGACCAGAATGTATGTGTTTTGGAAAATCTCCCCAGGCAACTGTGATGTGCAACACTGATTAAGAACCACTGAATTTGAACTGATGGGTTCTGATATCTAACTGCTCAGGCATAATCCCATGCAGCTGGGGCCGCAGCTAAGAGGTCAAAAGGCTGATTGGCCAGAATTGGCACACCAGGCCTGTCCTTAGGCAAGGCCTGACCAGCTGTGGGGTGAAGGCCACTGTTCAAAAGGACAAAGTATGTGTCTCCAGGGCCAGATGTTCCCCAGAGGCAGAAGCCAGGTGCCCTGTCACCAGTGTGTTAAGCTTGGAAGGCTGATGGAAGGAGCTGGGAAGGCTCTGAAGAAACAAGTGGAGAAAGCAATGAGACCCGCATGTGGCAGTAGAGGGGTCCTCAGTGAAAACCGGCTGCCCCCATCCCAAACTGATTCAGCTGAGCATCTCAGAAAGACCAGGCAGCAGGTCGGGGCTCTGCCGTACCCACCCTTGCCGCATCCCGTCAACATGCACACTTGTCTTTCCAAAGCATTCCTTTTGGTTTCAGAAACTTAATTACAATTGATAAAGACAGACCAAAAAAAGAAATTTACAAGCCCCAGAGATAATTCAAGATAAAAAAAGCAATCAAACAAACCATCTTAGGGAAATATTTAGATGGCTGAGGTAAAAAGTTGGTTGACTTGAAATAGTCTAATCAAAACCTTCATCATTTTGCACTTAGGGAATATGTGGAGAGACTTACGGACTTAGGCTTTCTTCATTCACTAAATAACACATAAAATACGAATATCAGGTAAAAGACCATAATGCAAAAGTTCTAAAATCTTACCTCCATCAGAACAAAGAGCGCTGCAAAGAATAGAAGGGTTGCCCATTCCACTCTGTGTAGAATTATCTCAAAATCATGAATATCAGCTAATATTAGCAACCAGATGGCACCCAGAATAGCAATCCACCCTGAAAAATAAGTAAAGAGACATACAGATATAGTTTAATTGTTAACATGCCAATTAATTTTTTATCTTCTGATTGCTTTTTTTTTATTGAGAATAATTGATATACTGCAAACTGCGTATATTTAAAAAGCATAATTTCCATTTGGGCTTATGTGTATACCATAAAACCAACACTACAATCAAGATAATGAACTTACCTATCACCCCAAGAAGTTTCTTCATGCCGTGTTCTTGTATCCCTTCTGGCTCCTCTTGTCACCCCCACACACTCCCAGTAAACCACTCATCTCTTTTCTTTCACTATAGATTAGTTTACATTTTCTATAAGTGAAGATTTTCCATAAATCATATAGACATAATTTTTGTCTGACTGCTTCTCAATGGACAGCTCATCCAGACAAAAAATCAATATTCAGCATAATCATTTTAAGATTCTTCAATGTTGATGTGTGGATCAATATCATTCCCTTTTTTATTGTTTAACAGTATGCCATTGTATGGATATGCTACAACATACAGATAGTCACCTACTAACAGACATTTGGATTGTCTCCATCTTTCTGGTTATTTCAAATGAACATGCAAGAACATTTATTCATATACAATTCTTTACATGTACATAAGCTTTCAGTTCCCTTGGGTAAATACCTAGGAATGGGACGGTTGGACCATATGATAAGTTAATATTACAGAATGTTATATGGAACATTTATGTTTTAAGAAACTTCAAAACTATTTTCCAAAATGGTTGTACCATTTCACAATGCTACCAGCAGTGTATGAGAATTCTAGTTCTTCCACATCTTCACCAAGACTTGGTCAGCTTTTTTGATTTTAGATATTCTAATGGGTGTGAAGTGGCATCTTATTGTGGTTTCAAATTACATTTCCCTAGTGACTAATGATGTTGAACAACTATTCATGTACTTATTTGTCATCCATGTATTTTCTTTCACAAAGTTTTGTTCAAATAGTCTGTTTATTTTTTTTCTTACTGGGTAGAGCAAATGAAACCCAAAACAAGTAGAAGAACACAAATAATAAAGAGTGGAGCAGGAATCCATGAACTAGAAAATGGAAAAATATAAGAAAAAAGCAATGATACCAAAACCTTGTTCTTTGAGAAGATTGGTAAGATTGATAAACTTTTAGGACAAAATGTGAGAAAACAAAATTGTTAAGAATAACATCAGTGACATGACTATAGATTCTATAGATACAAAAAGTATACAGTTTTCTATAGCTGCCATAACAAATTATCATAACATAGTGGCTTAAAATAGCACCTATTTATTATATCACAGTTTTCATAGGTCAGAGTACGGTGGGTTCATAGCAGGGTGTCTGATTAGAGTCTCATAAAGCCAAGTCAAGGTGTTGGCAGGGCCACATTCCTTTTTGGAAGCTCTGGGAGAGAATCTGTTTCCTTGCTCACTCAGGTTGTTGACATAATTCAATTCCTTGCAACTGTAAAACTGCAGTCCCCGTTTCTTTGCTGGTTGTCACCCAAAAGCTGTTCACAGCTTCTAAAGGCCACTCACAATCCTGGCTCATGCCCCCTTCTTCCACCTCCAAAGCCAGCAAGGGTGAGTTGAGTCCCTGTCACACTGCAAATCTCTCCTGCCTCTTCTTCTGCTGCATCTCTCTAATGGACTCTTCTATCTTCCTCTTCCATTTTTAGGTCTGTGTAATTTCATTGGGTCTACCTGGATAATCCAGAAAAATCTCCCTCTATTAAGGTTTATAACCTAAATTCTACCTGCAAAGTTCCTTCGCTATGTAACATACACAGGCATTACCACCAGGAATGGGAGTGTGGGAACCTTTGGCAGTGTGGTGGTGTGGGGCGGGGGGAAGGATGTATGGATTAATTTGGGAAGAATTAGCATTTTAAAAATATATTATAAAATCCTTTAACCTATGAACACAGTATATATCTCCATTTATTACATCTTCTTTAGTTTTTGCTGAGAATGTTTTGTAGAAATGCTAGCAATCTTCTGTGCAGAAATTAACAAAGTGTTTCTAAAATTCATATAAGAATGCAAAGGACTTAGACTAGCCTACACAGCTTTGAAAAAAAAGAATAAAGTTGGAGAGTATACATCATCTCACTTCAAGATTTATTATAAAGCAACAATAATAAAACAACGTGGTATTACACCAAGATAAATTCAACAATGGAAAGTCCAGAAATATATCCACACATTCATGATCAATTGATTTTTGACAAAGGTTCAGTAGCAGTTTAGTGAAGGAGTAGTCTTTTCCACATATGGTGCTGGAACAATTGGATATCCATATGCACTAGAAACTTTACTTTGATCTGTTCATTAATCATGTACAAAATTTAATGCAAATGGATTATAGGCATAAATGTATTATAAAACATAACTGTAAAACTTCCAGAAGAAAACATAGGAAAAAATTCTCTGTCACCTTGGGTTGTGCAAATATTTCTTAGATACAACATTAAAAGCATGATCCGTAAAAGGAAAAACTTGATATTAATTGGACTTGATCAAAATTATAAATTCCTGCTCTTCAAAAGGTGCTGTTAAGTAAAAGTAGAGACAAGCCAAAAACTGGGAGAAAATATTTGCAAATAATCTACCTGATAAAAGATTTGTATCTAGAATATATGTTTTAAAGATTCTCAAAATTCAACAATAAGTAAACAAACAACCCAGTTAAAATGGGGAATATTTTGAACAGACACTTTAACAAAGAGCATATGAGCACATGAAAACATGCTCAAACATCACTATTCATTAGAAAAATGCAAAGTAAAACCAAAATGACATTTCACTATATACCTTAGAATATATAAAACTAAAAACACTGACCAAACTAAGTGTTGACAAGGCTATGAAGGAACCAGAACTTTCATACACTGTTGGTGGGATTGCAAACTGGTACAATCATTTTGGAAAACAGTTGAGCAGTTTTTAAAAACATTATCCATAAACCTACCATATGACCCAATTGTACTTTTAGGTATTTATCCAAGAGAAATTAAAGCACGTGGTGATACAAAGAATCAAACGCAATGTTTATTGTAATTTTAGTTTTGATAGCTGAAAACTGGAAACAATCCAAATATCCATCAATAGGTGAATGTATGTACCCAAAAAAATTTCATCATATTCAAACCATCAAATAATACTCAGAAATAAAAAGAAATGAACTAATCATGTACACGAGCACATGGATAAATCTCATAATAATTATGTTGAATGAAAGAAGCCAGACCAAAAAATGTTACATATTAAATGATTCTTTTATATAAACCTCTAAAAAGTGCAAATAGAAGGGTTTGACAAATTTCACCCTGCGGGTCAAAACTGCCCCTCTGTCTGTTTTTGTAAATAAAATTTTATTGAAACACATCCACAGCCATTGATTTACATATTTCCTATGACTCCCCTGCCACTACAACAGCAGTGTTCAGTATTTGTGACAGAGCATGCATGGCCTACAAAGCCTCAAATACTTACTATCTGCCCCTTTACGAAAAAACTTGCAATCTACAGTGACAGAAAACAGATCAAAGATTGTCTGGGGACACAGGTGCTAGGTCAGCAGAAAGCCAGCAGAAAGCCACACAAGGAGACTTTTGACTGTGATCCCTGTGTGCTGCTCTTCTTCATGGGGAGGGGGCAAACATGTCATCTCTAAACATGCTGGGTCTGATGCCAACTCTAAGGTTCATTGAATTTATTAGAATATTTATTAGAATTTATTAGAATATTTCTGCTTTCTCTAGTAAACGCTTCATGCAAGATGTACTTAGAATACTAAAAGTTAAAAAAACTGGGGCATTATCGAATTCACTAGACAGGTTGCACAAACTTTATACCTGCTTATAAGTAAGTGTGTATCTGATGGATATTTACATGTGCGGCTTTCATTAAAATCATTACAGAGCTAGCCATCTCACACCTTTAAGATTCAGAGGCTAAAGTCAGAGTTCATCAAAAAGATGCGGGAGTTCCCCAAGACCAAAGTAGATCAGGCCAGTTTGTAATTGGGAAAAGCAAAAAACTGTTGTGTTTTTTTTTTTTTAAAAAAATGGCACTGAGGTCTCAATTGCTTATGTATTGGAGGGAAAAAAATCTCTTAAATAATAAAAATTATTTGGGTGAATGAAGTTTCTTGTTAACCAAAATTCTTGACAATTCTATACCTTGTGTTTTTAAAAATATATATATTAATAAAAAGTATATGTGCTGATTGCTTCAAATTATTTCTATTACCCTTACTCTACCTTTGAGGGCTTAAATATAAATTATTTTCTGGAAAACAATGACAGTTAACTGCATGTGACCTATAAAATTTAAAGATATATCCAGACCACCCCCATGTCTCCTGTTATCCCTCTTTATTTCTGTTTTCCAAAGTGTACCCAATTCTCCACTCTTGCAAGACCAGTCTTCTCACAGTGTTGGGAAAAATTCCCAATCATCTGGTCCTACTGAGCATCCCCTTAATCTGAACTGTTTTATATGCCACTTTTGGACGCCTGCTCTGTGCCAGCCTCTGAGCTTAAGGGATATGGATGGGAATGTAAGGAAGACATCACCATAAAGTTCAAGGGGCTCACCATCTGGTGGAAAGCACGTGCACATAAGGAAAGTTATACGTGATGTAACAGGAGTTGCACATGTCCACCCAGAAAGAGTAACAAAACATGAGGATTGAGAGAAGTTTCCACCAAGATGCTGGTATTCAAGCAAGATCCTAGAGGATAAATATAATTTTTCAGGTAAAGAGGGAAGGAAGCATTCCAATACAAAGGTAACAGCATATCAAAGAACAGGGCATCAAGAAGGAAGCATCAGAGTGATACCAGCAACATGGTGGAATAGGCAGTTCTAAGCTCTTGTCCTCATATAGAAATAAGGAGAAAGTGTTAAAACCAACTTTGTCAAAATTCTAAAAAACAGTGAAAGGTTTACAGCAACCAAGCAAACATCAGATCAAGAAAAAGCCAACTTCAGATGGCCGGAAGGCCTTGTAGCATTTTGCTTGCCCGTGCCCCATGTCCTCCCCAGCACGTCAGGGGTCATGAAGCAGCACAGCCTGCGTTCCCAGTGCAGGACCCTGATCCCTGGTTCAGAGATGGCAGAGCACACCTCATTCACAAATTATTGCATATGTCTATTCTCATTTGATTGGAGGATACCTGAAGCACTAAAGCAAGGGATTCACCTCTCTTTTATCCAAGACAGAACTCAGACCAGAAAAATGGCAGGCATTGTTCAAAAACTGCAAGCCAAACTAACAATCCACAGAGGCCTGAAGAAAAGATTATGGTTTAAACATAGAATAGGCGACCTGAGGCACAGAAGCAAAAGACAGAGAGAGTTTCTTTGTGAAATTAGAACATTCAAAAGCAGCCAATTATCTGAGGGAATATAGAAAGGCACATGCATGCCCAGGGAAAGGTTCATGCTCAGAAAAGACAGAACTCCCCAGACTTTCACCTCAAGCCTGATGCCTAGTCTCAGTCAGTCCCACATGCTGAAGGATTGTTCCAGCACAGAGCCAATTTGTAAAACTGGAAGAGATGTTTTTGTTGTAATTTGTTTCTTTGTTTTTTTCAGCTCCCGGTATTCAAGAAAGTCTCTATCAAAACACCAGCTAAACAAACTAAGAAGCCACTAAGGAACAGAGATTTCAGTGACCACACAGGATGAGTCTTTTACAGTCTTTTCAAAAACAGTTTGGAAAAATTCACAAAATAAACAGACTTTTACAGCCTTTGATGATTTTTTAAAAAAAGAAAGGTCCTAGGGAAGGGAGAGAAAATGATTTCCAGTGTTACCACATTATAATATTCAAATGTCCAGTTTTCAACAACAAAAAAAATCATAAGGCACAGAAAGAAACGGATTAGTGGAATAGAATAGAGAGCCCAGAAATAAACTCTCATACTTACGGTCAAAAGATTTTTGACAAGAAGGCAAGATCTCAATGGGGAAGAGTAGTCTCTTAAACAAATGGTATTGAGAAAACTGAATATCTATATGCAAAAGAATGAAATTGGGCCCTTATCTTACACCACATATAAAAATTAATTCAAAATAGATCCAAATCTAATCATAAAGCCTGAAACTATAGAACTCCTAAAAGAAAACAGAGGAAAAGATTCATTATGTTGGACTTGACAATGATTTCTTAGATATAACACCAAAAGCACAAGCAACAAAAGCAAAAATAGACAAATATGACTACATCAAACTTAAAAATTTTTGTGCAAAAAATGGACACAATGAATAGATTGAAGGTAACCTACAGAATGGGAGAAAATATCTGCACATTATATATGTGATAAATGATTAATATCAAGAGTAAAGAACTCCTACAACTCAACAAAAAAAAAAACCCAAATAATACAATTTTTTAAATGGGCAAAAAGCCCACATAGACATTTCTCTGAAGATGACATACAAATGGTCAAAATTGTATATTAAAAGATGTTTAACATCACTAATAATCAGATAAATGCAAATCAAAACCACAATGAGATATCACCTCACACCCATCAGAATGGCTGCAATGAAAAAAAAAGTATTGGCAGCAATGTATAGAAACTAGAACCTTGCACATTGTTGGTGGGATTGTAAAACAGTGCAACTACTATGGCAAACAGTATGGAGGTTCTTCCAAAAATTAAAAATAGAACTACTATATGATCCAGCAATCCAACTACTGGGTATATATTCAAAAGAAATGAAAACAGAGTCTCAAAGAAATATTTACACACTCGTGTCCAAAGCAACACTATTCATAATAACCAAGATATGGAAGCAATACAAATGTCCATTTACAGATAAATGGATAAAGAAAATGTGATATATACTTCCAACAGAATATTATTCAGACATAAAAAGGAAGAAAATGCTACTACATAGATGAACCTTGAGAACATTATGCAATGTGAAATAACCCAGTCACAAGAAGACAAATTCTGAATGATTCCACTTATATGAGTTAACTAAAGCAGTCAAATCACAGAAAGTAAAATGGTGGTTACCAGCGGATGGGGAAAGGGAAAAAGGGAAGTTGTTTAATGCGTACAGAGTTTTACATACGCAACATGAAAAAGTTCTAGAGATCTGTTTCACAACAATGAGAAAATATTTAACAATAAACTGTACAGTTAAAAATGTTTACAATGGTAAAACAGAAAGAAATAGAAATTCTGGAGCCAAAGAGTGCAATAACTGAAATGAAAAATTCACTAGAAGAATTTAACAGGAGATTTGAGCATGCAGCAGAAAGAATCTACAGAGTTGAAGAAAGGACAATATAAAGCATTAGGTTTGAGAGAAGAAATAAAAAGAGTGAAGAAAAGTGAACCCAGCCTGAGGGACCCATCAAGCGGACCAACCTACACATATTGGATGTTCCCAAAGGAAAAGAGAGAAAGAAAGGGCAGAGAGAATGTTTGAAAAAATAATGGTTATAAATTTCCCAAATAGGCCAGGCGCGGTGGCTCACGCCTGTAATGCTAGCACTCTGGGAGGCCGAGGTGGGTGGATAGTTTGAGCTCAGGAGTTCGAGAACAGCCTGAGCGACAGTGAGACCCCATCTCTACTAAAAATAGAAAGAAGTTAGCTGGACAATTAAAATATATATATATAGAAAAAAAATTAGCCGGGCATGGTGGCACATGACTGTAGTTCCAGCTACTCAGGAGGCTGACGCAGCAGGATTGCTTGAGCCCAGGAGTTTGAGGTTGCTGTGAGCTAGTCCGGGCAACAGAGTGAGACTCTGTCTCAAAAAAAAAAAAAAATTCCCAAATAAAATAGAGAGTAGAAACAAAATAGAGAGAAATCAATTAAACCAAAAGTTAGCTCTTTCTAAAGATCAACAAAACTGACAAATCTTTAGCTAGACTGACCAGGGAAAAGAGAGAACACAAAAATCTAAAATCAAAAATGAAAGTGGGGACATTACTTCTGACCTTATAGAAATGAAAAGGATTGTAAGAGAATAATATTAACAACTATAACCAACAAATTATATAATCTAGAAGAAGTGGACAAATTCCTAGAAACACACAAATCATCTAAACAGACTCAGAAAAAATGTAAAATCTCAAAAGACCTGTAACAAGTAAAGAGATTGAATCACTAATAAAAACCTTCCAACAAAGGAAAGTCAAGGACCAGATGCCTTCATTGGTGAATCTGACTAAACATTTAAAAAAGAATTAAACCAAATCTTCTCAAACTCTTCCAAAAAATATAGAAGAGGAGGGTACACTTCTTAACTCATTCTGTAAGGTCAGAATTACCCTAATACCAGAGCCAGATAAAGACATCACAAGAAAGAAAATTATAGACCAATGTCCCTTATGAAAAAAGATGCAGAAGTCCTCAAAAAACACTGGTGAGCTGAATATGGTAGCATATTAAAAGGATTATACATCATGGCCAAGTGTGATTTATCCCAGAAATTCGAGGGTATTTCAACATAAGAAAAATCAATGTAACACACCACATTAATAGAATAAGGAAAAAACACAATAATCTTAATTGACACAGAAAAGGCATTTGACAAAAACCAACACTCCTTCATGATAAAAACACTCAGAAAACTAGATATAGCAGGGAACTTCCTTTATCAACATGATAAAGAGAATATATAAAAAGTTCACAGCTAATATTGTACTCCATGGTGAAAGACTGAAAGCTTTCCCCGTAAAATCAGGAACATGACAAGGATGTCTGCTTTCACCACTTCTATTCAACACTGTGCTGGAAGTTTTATTCAGATAAATTAGGCAAGAAAAAAAAAGTACTTCTGAATTGAAAACGAAGAAGTAAAATTTTCTCTGTTAAAAAATGACACAATCCTATATACAGAAAATCTCAAAGAATTTGCAAAAAGCGACAAATTTAAACAAATTTGCTAGCTATACTATGCTCAATACACAAATATCAATTGTGTTTCTGTATACCCACAATGAATAATCTGAAAAGAAAATTTGAGAAAGCAATTCTATTTATAACAGCATCTAAATGACTAAATGACCTGGGAATGAATAAAGCAAGAAGGCAGGAGATTTTTATATACTGAAAACTATGAAACATTGTTGGTTGAAACTAACAAAGGCTTAAAAAATTGGAAACACATCCCAACATTTCTTAGATGTCCATACCATCCAAGGATAGCTATAGATTTGGTACAATTTCTATGAAAATTCCAATAGCTTTTTTTGAATAAATGGAAAAGCTGGTTCTCAAGTTCATATGGAATTACAAGAGGTACCAAATAGCCAAAACAATTTTGAAAAAGAAGAACAAAGCAGAAGAATCCACACTTCCCAATTTCAAAACTTACCACAAAGCTACAGTAACCAAAATAGTGTAGTACTGGCCTAAGGAGAAGTCAGGAAGTTTTCTAAGCAAAGGAGCTGGAATGGCCTGATTTGGCCATCTGTGTTAACTTTGTCTGCTTGACAGACTGTTACTTTTGTTTGAACTCTCCAGAACACCTTCCATAGTACAGAAGACAGACAGACGCTTGTTTGCCTGATCCATCACCTCAGTTGGTTGATTCTTTGACAGTCTCCCAAAGATAGATCATCACTTTTCTTTACATTCTTCATAAGAAAAAATTGCACCAATTCCACTTTCCTTGGGTAATGCTTTTTGACAATCAGAAAGGGCATCCTCTTGTTTACTCTGTTGTATGGCAATAAGAACTTTAAAAGTCAGTAAGAACACAAGATAGTTTCCACGATCCTCAGAAATTTCAGTCATGACAGGAAGCTGGAAGCTTCTCAAGTGTTCCTTTTATATTTCTATTTTTACTTACCATTTCTGGAGCCCTGAGTTTTCATCCAGCCACAACTCCTGCCATAGCACTTACCAATCCAACTTCAGAATAGGTTCTATTTGTCTCATCAGAAAAATTCCCTGCAACAACCTACAACTGAATGAAGACCTACCTTGCTTTTGCAAAACTTCAATTTCTCCCTTAATTTTAATCTTGCTGTGTGCAGAGCCAGCAGCACTAATCAAACTGCCTGTGCACAAGCATATCTGCTTGGTAATGCCTGATCTCTTCACTAAGGAGTCAAAGTGGCATCTTCTTTTTTGTTTGTTTGTTCTTTAAGAGAGAGAGTGTCACTCTGTTGCCCAGCCTGGAGTGTAGTGGCACCATCATAGCTCACTGCAGGCTCAAACTCCTGGGCTTCAGTGATCCTCCTGCCTTAGCCTCCCCAGTAGCTGGGACCACAGGCACATGTCATTGCACTTGGCAGAAGTGGCACCTTCTAAGACCCCCCACCCACAAACACTCACTACAAGCAACATTCCACTCCATTCTCACGTAGCACTGGCTCCTCCGTGACATTGACAAAGGATGAAGTGACAGGATCTTTCATAGTTTGGGGGAAGAAAAAACCACTGACGGGAACATCACAATTTCCAGGTTCACATTCTATTACAAATTCTAACAATGTGCCATTGAGATTCTTTTTTCTAAAAATTAAAAGTTCAGTTGAGTGGAGACAAAAAGGATAAACAGCATCGTTCACCTGACTGGTCTTTATCCTGTGGTGCCTCTATCAAACCCCTCCTTGAATGGGCATCTATCCCTCGCCAAGAGCTCTGCCATTTCTTAAAGCGAAATCTGTGCTAAGTGGCTCTGAACTTTCATTTGTACGTTCAACAGAGTCAAGTTTCCATGCAGGACAAAGAGCTAAATGAGCCTCTTTTCTCGCCACTGAGGAAGCCCTGAGCAGCACAATTCAAATGAATGTAGGACAAGACCTTCCAGCGTTCACCGGGCAGCCTCTTGGGCACAGACACCCACCCATCTCTCAGCACCGAAGCCTGTGAGGAAACTGAGGCCCCCAAAGATTAACTGGTTTTCTTCAGGCTCCACAGCTTGCTGGGGGCAAAGCCAGGATCCAATCTCCAGCCCGCAAGAATTTCTTTCCATGCCACTACGTTGGATTCCTCGCATGTGCTCAGTCTTTGGATGGAATGCTTTCACTACTTATGAATAAGTCTGGTTTATTTATCTGAAATCTCTCCCACAATGTGGTTTGTTTAATATATTGAGAAATGTAACTTAATCTTTTATAAAGAAGATATTGTCCATGTTCCTTGCTCTGGATGTTTTGCAGCTGCCTTTGACCAAAAGCAGTGCTGTCCTGATGCATCTACTCCCTACAGTTAAGATGAACTAACCCACATGTCTTGAGGCATGCAGGGTGCATCTCCAGAGAATATCTCAACAGTGACTCACCACACATTCACCCTTCCACCCAGGAAAACTCATGAATGGGCTGCACATACTACATATAGTACACCACCCTGCCTGCCTCCCTTTAGTAAGTTATCTCCTGACTATTGGCCTTCAACTGCCTAAAATAGGCCCAGCAAGATTCATCCCAAATAATCTAGGACTTGCAGTTGCACAGCTACACTGTGGTTGTCTGCGGGGTAGTTCTAGAGCTCTCATTCACCCAGACGTTGAGCCTCCAGTGTGCAAGTGCAGTGCCTCCTCCTGGGGAGCCCCCAGCCCGCAGCTGGGTGAGTGAGTAGAACAGGCAGCATGAGGCGAGCTGGCTGAGGATGTCAGAATGAGGGATATATTCTGTTACAGCACTATTCACAGGGCGGTTGCCATAAGACCAAAACGAGGGAGCATCTAACCATGTATGCAATGGTTTTGTGGACTGTGCAGGTTTTCCATCATGAGAAAATTTCTATTCTTTCCAGTTGCCTTTTAAAATCCAGCAAAAGCAATGTCATTTTTCAACATCCTTGTATTTTCCTGGGCTGCTTAACAATCAGCCTGAACCTTCCATTCACATCTCTCACAGTCGTGCATCCTCTGTGTATATGAAGTTATTCAATCCTCACAGCAACCTTGTGGGGGTACCAAGGCACAGAGCAGGTGCCCACCGTGGAAAGGCACACAGAGTACTGAAGCTAGGCTTAGAGCCAGGAAGATCTAGCTCCAGATCTGCCCTCTCCTCACTAGATCCAGGGAAGCAGCTGCGAACTGTCCGAGGTTCCAGCTGTGGCTACAAGATCAAAGCTCGGAGTGAAGCTAATGGCTTCCTTTCAACACATGGAAGTTTCCGCCTGGTTTCCAATCAGGCTTAGGAAATGCCATGATTACATCAGGTGAGTAGTTTAAAAGAGCTGAGGTTGGAAAGAATAAAGGCGATTGAAATCTAAGTGATCCTATTTCTAAGCATTTTGCCTCAAATAAGATTTTCCACCAGTACTGACAGGCCAGTGTAGGTGGGTAGGGCCTTGCTGAGTTGTCCGTCCCTCTCTATTCTCCACCACCCCCACCCGTCCTCTGCCTGGAGGCTGACTGGTGTGGACCACATTAAAAGGTTCTCCTTCCCCAGGACTCCAGCTGGGCTCTGCCCTTTACACGAGAGAGTAGATTTGCCTGTTTGTGAGTTCTTTAAAAATGGAATCATATCGTATGTACTCTTTTCTGCCAGACTCTTCTTCTGCTCAACATATTTGTGAGATTCAGTCCTGTTGTTACAGTTGCAGAAATAAATCCATTTTATTTCTGTATAGTATTCCACTGTATGATTATTTCACAATTTATCCATTCTAGGAGTTGATAGATATTTCAGTTGTTTCCAGTTGGGGCTGTTATAAATCGTGCTGCTACAAGCATTTTCAAACATGTCTTTTTGTGTGCATATGTACATATTTTTGTTGGGCATACAACGAAAAACAAAATTTCTGGGCAGTAGATATGCATTGTCCTAAACTTTAATAAATGCTGCCAAATCATTTTCAAATCATTGTACATGGATGCAATCTTATCAGCAGTGTATGACACTCCCCATTGCTCCGCATTTTTGCAATACTGGGTATTGTCAATCTTTAATTTTAGCCATTTAGGTATAGATATAATGGTATCCCACCATGGTCAAAACTCACATTTTACTGATGACTTACAAAGTTTAACACCTTTTCATATGCTTATTAATAATTTCAGTAATTTCAATATCCTTTTTTGTGAAATGTCTATTCAGGATTCCTGCCCATTTTTCTATTGGGTGTTCTTACTGATCTATAGGCATTATTTTTATATTTTAGATATAATTTCCAAATGTAACAATGGGTATATTTTGCACACATCTTTTTTTACTCTATGGCCTCTTTTTCCCTCATTTAATAATGTCCTTTGAGGTTCCTAATTTTAAAGTAGTCAAAGGTATCCTTTACCATTAGCACTTTTTACATCCAATTTAAGAAGTTGAGTCACATGGCAACGTCTTTGATGACATAATATGATCAATAAAGATAGCCAGACAGATCCCTATTGTACAGAAGAAGCCACCGGAGAGATTGGGCCCTCTTATACCAAATATGCAACTTGGGGAGGGAAGCGTACGGAACTGTAATGTACGGAGAAGCGTACGGAACTGTAATGTACACACTTGTCTGAACTGATGTGCCCCCTGAGATCTGATGAAGGTCGGGGTGGTAGCCAAACATCCTTTCCATCTTAAAGGGGAGCACTCCCACCGCCTGCACAGATGAGGCAGAGCCAAGACTCCAGGCCCATTGTTTGCCAGAACGAGTGGGCTGGTCCCAGCTTATCTTCAGTAAAAGTGGAAAAATTATCATTTTGTTCTATATCCATCCCAATTCACCTCTAAAAATGAAATGGAGAAGATTGTGGTGGCAGTGGGGGAGGGGGTAGTACAGCGCTACAAATATGCAGTTAGAAGGCTGCAACTAAAACTTTCAAGACATTCAAGGGCTACTGTGCATGGACGCAAGCAGGCTTCTCCAAATACTAGGAACTCTCATGAAAATATACATACACAGAGGCAGGATCTTTGTTCTTGATTCACACAAGTACCAATTATCCAGGCTGTACCCTGAATGCCAGCTCACTCACACTGGCAGAGAAAAACAGTGGCAGCATAAACTTCTGGGTTGGACTGAGAGACAGCAGCAATTACATGCATTGAGTGCACTCAGGTATGGGTCCCTGTGGCCTTGGGAATGATAAACTGGACATGAGCTCTGCCCCGAGGACTGCAGAGTCTCATGGAGAAGACAGCCCACATACAACCACTGTGATGCACTGCGTGACAGCTATGCTAGCATCAGACACTGGGTGCCACAGGGTCTCTGAGTTAAATCCACACACTCTGCTGAGAGCATGGGTGAACCAACCAGGGTTTAACTCGACATTGTTCTGTGCACTCAAGCATATCTGAAGGACGGTGAAAATCAAACAGCCTCTAAGGATCTTGATTGTTAAAACTGATATGAACTAGAACATCAACGACAAACTCGTAAGAATGTCAGCAAGAAAGGAAAGAGCCATAACTAATGTTTTCTTTACTTATTTTTATTTTTTAAGTCTCAATGTCAAATGATTTTCCAATCTCTACTTTAAAAAAATTAATTGAAGTGTTGGCAATGTTCATGGTATGTATTATTCACCACTCAAAACCAGACTCCGCTAACGTTTCTACTAAACTTGTATCCTCGAGACCTAGAAATGCAGTGATATTAAAAATCTGACTGTGCCCTCTAGATATTATGAAGGAGTAGAATCAAAATTGTGAATGACTAAAATCAGTAAATCCTTACACAAGAATAACTAAGCATAAGAAAGAATGCCAAACGCAGTTTAAGAATTCTCATTTTGCATCTGTATGTTTTGGCTTTGTTAAAGAAGTCCGGCTCATTAAGACAGAGTCGGGCCAGTGCTGCAGGTGCATTAGGCACTGTTAGGGATCGTGCCTTATTCTCTGGTGTCCCTAGTGCCTCTCACAGTGATTAGTGGGAGAAACACACACTCAAAAATACTACATTAAGAAATTAATGAACAAGCAGCTAAAGTATCTGCATTAAACAAGGAATGTAAATTCTCGAAATGTCATATGACTTGAGCTTTCTTGGAGAAGGTAACATTCGATCCTCAGTGCAGGTTTTCCTTTGATCCCCCGGAAGAGCTGCTGCTGGGAACCACATGGATCACTCACCACACAACAGCAGCGAGCTGCGTTCCACAGGAGCAGAGCTCCGGGAGTTGGGTAACAGAGCAGCCTGTCCCTGAGAAATGCATCAGATGTCCCTAGAGATCATAGAGCCTTGCCACTGGGACTGACCCATCACTTCTTGGGTTCCTTAAAATTCAGAGAATGCATTTTTCATTGATTCTATCTACAACCACCAACATCCAGGCAGATTCTAGTCACCCCTCCTGCTTGGCCACTATGTAGCATTCTAATGCACAAGATAAGTCATCGTATCATGTAAAATCCTAAAAAAAAAATCTTTTAGAATGTGTTTTGTGTACTGGTTCACTAGCAGATTGTCAGAGCTCCTTACACCTGTCACTCTTCTTCTTGCTGGATCCCAGACGGTCTCCCAGCCCCAGAGGTAGGCGGAGCTGCAAGGCCAACAGGCACTGGGCTGTGAGTAAATGAGACACACCTTCCGGGTGTGGCATTTAAGGGCAGCTGTCAGCTCTCCACTGTCTCTTCCTTGCCAAGGTGACCCTGAAAACTGTGTGTTGATATGATGGCATCACAAAACACTGGTGCCTTTATCCATCAGGGACCCTGACTGACAAACTAGACATGTACTGCCAGCAAGAAAAACCCTTTGTCATGTCAAACCGCTGAGATGCCAGGGCCAGTGTTTTATGCAGCTTAGCCCATCCCATCCTGATATATCTGAATATCAAATGCACAGGGCATAAATAAGATGATGTGTTTGTGTTTGCAAATGTTGGAAGAAGAACTAAGTCAGTCATGTTTTCAGTTGTTAAGTTTTGTTCCAATTAACTATCATTCACTAACTGGAACACTTAATTTCCAAAAATGAGTTTTAGAAAACTGTTTTTTTTTCATAATTACAAAGTTCCAGAAATGAATTGCCACAGCATTAATCTTTCAGAATTTACTTAAATTCTTGTTAAAATTATTAATGTTGAGGGGTTGAAACATGACCACAGCATTGCTTCAGAAAAACCAAGTGAAAATTTTGATACAACTTATTCTACCTAGCATTATGACTCCAAAATTAGAGATTTCCAGAGTCCTGAAAGGAATAATCTCTTGGTCCCAATATTTCTAATAACCTTGTAGGTATGGTTTCTCTAAATTTTGTTTTCTATAGTAAATATGAATATTTTCTTTCTTATTAATGCTAGGGGAAATATAATTTATATAGAAAACAATGTTAATATATATTGAGACAACTTAGAATGTTAAGGTTAATACTAATGAAAACAGTGTAGGTAGTAATCAGGTGATCTGAGAGTTTTAACAATTCTCTTGATAAAATGCATATCTAACACCTTACTTTCCCACTAATAACTCTCAGGTATTTTTATTTAAATGGACCACTAACATTTCTGAAAATTTCAATGGTTTAAAAGCTAATGTAGTTCTCTATCAAAATCATCCAACCTTTTAAAAACCTCAGCAATCCTACTGTTATGTGCATACCTAGGTGATACAAGCCATCTGGATTGAAAAATGAAGGGAGAAGCAGTTATTAAGTTGGTTGCTCTACCCCTGATTCATTAACCTGTGTGTACTCAATGGAGGATATTGGCTGCATGATTCAAAATATCCTGGGACTAATAAAAGGAGAAGACCACAATGAAAAATAAAAACTCATGTTTGGAGAATCAGAGCCAAGACACAACCAACCTTGTGAAATGCTTCAATAAATTCCTATCAAGGCTATTATTTTAAGCAACTGGAAGGGAGGAACTAGCCTTCTTCACCTGCATATGTCATGTCTGCATGGGGCTTGAGAAGTGCAGCTCAGTCAAGTTGGTAAAAATGCTCCAGAGTCAGTAACAAATTACTTTTACTGCAAAAAAAGCAGGTTGTTGTTACTGTATGTCACAGTTAAAATTGCCAAGTAGATGAGAAAACAAGTTCCCAAGTTATTTAGTAAAAGAGCATTTCTGAACAGCATTTGCTTGGGGATGCAGGATGCAGCTGTCAGCAGAGAGAATGGGGGGATTCTGAAGATGACAGAGGGGGTGCAGGAAGGTCCTCTGCACTCTCTGAAGAGCCACATGCACATGACTGGGAAGTGTCCTGTACCCAGCTTTGGGAGGGTGTCCCAACCCCTACTCCATTCAGGTCAGCCTCTCATCTCCACTGAAAGGAAGAATTAGGTTATAAACTCATGCATTACATACTTGAGTTAATCTTACTCTCTTGGCCTTTCTCTAAGACCAATATTCACCAGGTAGTTAAGGTTCTCTGCAGCTTCAAGGAGAGATGCCACTGGTCACCAATGATTAACGGACAAAAATCATATCCCTCAGGAAGGGAAATAGTCTTTTTGATAATGATGCAACAAATATATACAATTACAGCCACTTCAAAGCTCAGCCATGGAATGATGTCTGCAGAAATAACAAAGTAAAGACTCCAAAAATCTACTCCTCCAAAAAAGCAATGACAGTACTGGCAAAAGTAGTTAAAATCAACTGTTCTGCAGCTCTGTAAATTAACCAAAACCTTGCAACAATACAAAGAGTGTTTATTTAAGAAAAAAAATAGCTGAATATCAATAAGCAAGTCTTGTGGCATTTTAACGTGCCTGATTCTCATGCCTCTCTCCTCAGTGCTAAAGTAGCTTTGAAAACAGACAGCCCAAATTATGGTGAAAATCAGCAGCCAAGCAGCCGTTGAAAGGGATAGAACAGAGCCAGAGTTCTCTAAAAGCCTAATCCCCAGAAAAATGTCACTATTTGACTTGCCTGAAGTTCTCTGAAAACTCCCACTCCCAGGGCTTTACTTTATTTAACCTAAGAGCTCACTTACTGTGAACAGCTTTTCCCAAGGCATTTGTTGAAAAAATCAGCGGTAATTGTTTGCTATCTCAGCTATCTGAGCAGCAGTAACTGTTAGAGCTGTGAAGAAATAACCAAAAAACTTAAAAGGAAAGCTGAGTAATGAGATGTCCACAGGCAACTTTGAAAAGCTCCCATGTATTCCTGGGAATCTAGAAGGCCACACGCACTTGTAATATTGTGCACATGCCCAGGAAAAACATGAGAAGACCAGCCATTAGATGTATTCAAGAAAAACTTTAAATCTATTATTTTAAATATGTTCAGAGAAATAAAAGAAACCATCTCTAAAGAACTAAAGAGAAGTATGAGAATGTTGTCACCAAATAAAGAATAACAATAAAGAAACAGAAATTACCAAAAAAGAAACAATAGAAATTCTGGAGTTGGAAAGGGTAACTGAAATTAAAAATTTACTAGTGGGTCTCAACAGTATATTTGAGCCAATCAGTAAACTTAAAGATAAGTCAATTTGAGATTTTCTAGTCTAAGAAAAAGAGAGAGAAAAAAAAAAAGAATGAAGAAACATGAACAGAGCCTCAGAAACCTGTAGGACACCATGAAGAGTAAGAACATATGCATAATACGGGTGCCAGACAGAAGGGAGTGAGAGGGGAAGAAAGAATATTTGAGAAAATAATGGCCAAAAACTTCTCAAATGTGATAACAAAAAACAAACATAAATCTCAACATCCAAGAATCTCAATGAAGTCCAAACAGGATAAACTCAAAGAAATCCCCACCTAGACACATCAAAATCAAACTGTTGAAAGACAAAGAGAGAATCTTAGAGCAATGAGAGAGCAATGACTCATCAGGTACAAGGGGTCCTCAAGAAGATTAAAGATGATTTCTAATCAGAAACCATAACGGCTAGATGGATGGCACTGGGATCACATAGCAAAGTGCTAAAAAATAGGACGGTCAACCAAAAATTCCATATACAGTCAAACTATCCTTCAAAAATAAAGAAATTAAGACATTCCCAGATGAACAAAAACTAAAAGATTTCATTTCTACACTCCTTTCATACAAGAAATACTAAAAGAAGTGTTTAAGGCTAAAATGAAAGAACTTTGTAACTCAAATCCACATGAAGAAATAAAGAGCACTGATAAAGGTATTTATATAAATAAATGTAAAAAGCAAAATAAATGTAATTTTTATCTGTAACTATTACATGATTTAAAAGATGAAAAAATAAAGTAATAATTATAAAATTGTGTTGATGAACATAAAAGGTATAAATATAAATATATATGACAATAATGACACAAAAAACAGAAAAGAGCTATGTAAGAAAAGTTCTTTTATGCATTCACGTTAAGCTGATACTAATCTGAACTGGATTGGTTTTTGTTGTTTGTTTTGTTTTGTTTTGTTTTGCTTTGCTTTGCTTTTCTGAGATAGGGTCTCACTCTGTTGCCCAGGCTGGAGTGCAGTGGCATGATGATATGGCTCACTGTAGCCTTGAACTCCTGGGCTCAAGCAATCCTCCCACCTTGGCCTCCAAAAGTGCTGAGATTACAGGTATGAGCCACTGCACCAGCCAGAACTAGATTATTATAAACTAAAATGTTCATTGCAATCCCCAAGGCAACCACTAAGAAAATAACTCAGAAAATAAAGTAATATGGGATTAAAATGGTACACTAGAAAATATCTATTTAATGCAAAAGAAGGGAATAATTGAGGAATAGAAGGACAAAAAGACATAAGGCATGTAGAAAATAAATAATAAAGTGTCAAACTAAATCAGTAATTACACTGAATGTAAAAAGATTAAATATTCCAATCAAAAGGCAGATATTTGCAGAATAGATTTTATAATGACCCAAATATATGCTATCTACAAGAGATTCACTTTAGAGTTTAAGACACAACCTAGTGGAAAGCAACATTGTGAAAAAAGATATACCAAGTAAACCATAACCAAAATAAATCTAGAGTGGCTGTGCTAATACCAGATAACATAAACTTTAAGGCAAAAAAAATTGTTACTGGAGATAATTTATTTTATAATGATAAAATGGTCAATCCATCAAGAAAACATAAATATATATGCACCTAATAACAGAGCCTCAAAATAAATGAAGCAAAAACTGATAGAATTGAAGGGAACAGTAAACAATTCAACAATAATAGTTGGAGATGTCAATATCTTACATTCAATACTGGGATAGAATACCAAAAGACAAAATCAACAAGGATATAGAAGACTTGAAGACCACTATAAAACAACCAGATATAACAGACATCTATAAAGCTCTCCACCCAACAAGAGCAGAATGCACATTTTTCTCAAGAGCGTATGGAACACTTTGAGAATAGACCATATGTTAGTCCATAAAACAAGTATCACACACTGCTGGTGGGACTGCAAACTAGTGCAACCTCTGTGGAAAGCAATATGGAGATACCTTAAAGAGATACAAGTAGATCTACCATTTGATCCAGCAATGCCATTACTGGACATCTACCCAAAAGAACAAAAGACATTCTATAAAAAAGACATCCGCACTTGAATGTTTACAGCAGCACAATTCACAATTGCAAAGATGTGGAAACAACCCAAGTGCCCATCAATACAAGAGTGGATTAATAAAATGTGGTATATGTATACCATGGAGTTCTTCTACTCAGCCACAAAAAACAATGGTGATGTAGCACCTCTTATATTATCCTGGATAGAGCTGGAGGCCATTCTACCAAGTGAGGTATCCCAAGAATGGAAAAATAAGCACCACATGTACTCACCATCAAATTGCTTTCACTGATCAACACCTAAGTGCACATATAAGAATAATATTTATCAGGTGTCAGGCAGATGGGAGGCGGGAGGAGGGGATGGGTAAATTCACACCTAATGGGTGCTGT
>CAUYSK010095640.1:0-98895 GCA_963575035.1 Avahi laniger | reverse complement strand
CTAAAAATATATAGAAAAAATTAGCCGGGCATGGTGGCACATGCCTGTAGTCCCAGCTACTCAGGAGGCTGAGGCAGGAGGATCGCTTGAGCCCAGGAGTTTGAGGTTGCTGTGAGCTAGGCTGACGCCACGGCACTCACTCTAGCTCAGGCAAAAGAGTGAGACTCTGTATAAAAAAAAAAAAAAAAAAAAAAAATTCAGTTATACCACAACTATTCTGTAAATTTTAAACCATTGGAGTACTTTCTTTTTTTGTTGTTGTACAGCAGACCTCTAGAACTTCTTCATATTGCATAACTGAAACTTTATACTAGTTGAACAGTATAAAGTATAAAACTCCCCATTTTCCCTTCTCTCCTACCCCTGGCCACCGCCATTCCACTCTCTGCTTCTTATGAGTTTAACTATTTTAGATACCTCAAATAAGTGGAATCATGCAGTATTTGGCCTTCTGTGACTGGCTGATTTCACTTAGCATAACATCCTCAAGGTTCATCCGTGTTGTTGCATATGGCAGGATTTCCTTCTTTGTTAAGGCTGAACAATATTCCATTGTATGTTATATACTACACTTCTTTATTCATAGATAGAGGATATTTTGGAACTGAAGAAAGTATGGACTCTTTACTTTTGAACCATCCCCCCAACCCGCTCCACTATATACATGCCACCCTACTGGAGTTAAATAAAGCCCGGATGGAGAGTGTGTGTTAGAAACACCCAGAGATCTTTGAGGGAATCCTAGCCAAGAAGACGGTAGAATTCACAGGGAAGCCTGGAGTTCAGTAAGTTCAGCCAGGATTCTGAGAAACTCACTGCCTGGATAGTAGAAGTAACACTATTTACAATATATTTTTATGTTACGTAGGGAAGTGCGCCTCCGTAGCTTTTTTTTTTTTCAGAAATGTTTTGACTCTTCTGCCTTTTTCATTCCACCTGATGAATTTTGAACTACTTTGTCAAATTTCCCAAAATCCTCTGTGAAGTTTCTATTACTATGTATAAGTTTATATAGTAATCTAGGAGAAAATTTTTTTTAAAGAAAACAAAAAAATTTTAACCTGTTAAAGTTGTGGCCAAAGAGAAAAGGAAATATGTAAAATCAATCACATTGTTCTTTTTATCCATGAGGAGAAAACATTTGCTTCTCAGTAACTGGATTCAGACCAATGGGGCCCTGGGACTCTCATGCGCATTTGGTTTCTGGAAACCAGACCTGGGATCAGGAACAGAGTAGAGCTGGCCTGAGGCTTTGGGAACACAAAACAAGTAGAGAAGAAAGGGCAACGTTCTAGGGGAAAGTCAGACCTGGGAACCAATAAAGCAGACCCAGCCTCACATCCAACAGGAACTAGGTAGAAAGGCAAATCTTGCTGTAACTGGAATTGGAAAAATGGAACAGGTTCATGAGGGCAATTGGAAAGAAGGTTGGTGAGATTACCATAGATGGGAATTCAGAGTGCCAGGCCCTTAAGGAACTTCACCTGTGTTTGGGGAAGAAGTTGTTACAGGGACTAAGTTTGTTGGGGCACTCAGGAGGACTTTCTCAAATAAGGCTTTCTATAGGAGGTCCAGATATATGGTGGAAAGTTCAGGAGGATTTTCTCAAATAAGGCTTTCTATAAGAGGTACAGATATATGGTGGAAAGTGTTTTCTTATCCTCACAGCAAATTCAGTCAATGAGTAATGGGTTTTTATAGGCTATCATTGGGGAGGGGGACATGGAGCCGTGCTCTTCAGATGTCCTGTTGAAAGAGCCTTTTGGGAAAAGTGTAGCTGACCAATAGCCTCCAGCTGCTCCCATCCAATGACTGGGCACGGTGGGGGTACTCAAGTCAGGCCCCTGCTCTATGGGGATTCCTTTAATAGGCAACTTTGGCTCAGGGACTCCCCATCAGCCTGGCCACAACTTACTCAGAAGTGCAATATCTGAGGCTATTCCTACCCAATCTTTCGTCTTTTTTTTTTTTTTTTTGAGACAGAGTCTCACTGTGTTGCCTGGGCTAGAGTGCCACGGCATCATCCTAGCTCATAGCAACCTCAAACTCCTGGGCTCAAGCAATCCTTCTGCCTCAGCCTCCCGAGTAGCTGGGACTACAGGCATGCGCCACTATGCCCGGCTAATTTTTTCTATATATTTTTAGTTGTCCAATTAATTTCTTTCTAATTTTAGTAGAAATGGGGTCTCGCTCTTGCTCAGGCTGGTTTCGAACTCCTGAGCTCAAACAATCCACCCGCCTCAGCCTCCCAGAGTGCTAGGATTACAGGCGTGAGCCACCGCACCTGACCAGTCTGTCTTCTTTCCCTCTCTCCTTTCGTGTGTGTCAGACCTACGTTGAGGTCTGAAGGGGATTCCTAACTACCCCTGCTCCCTCTTACTTATCCTTCACAGGCATTTTTCTAATAAATCTTTTGCACATTGTAATCCCATCTTGGCCTCTGCTTAGAGGACTCACTATGACACAATTGTCCAAGTAGTTTGGTAACTTAACATCTTCTCCACACCCTACCCCCACCTACCCACATCTACATGTATGTACATATATCGAGCACTTACTATGTGCCTGGAGCTATGCTAATTAATTCACAGTCATTATTTTATTTAATTCTTGCAAAGAAGTGTGTAGTTTAAAATGGTAAATTTTAAGTTATATGTATTTTATCATAATAATAAAATTTTAAAATCTTAGTCTCTCAAGGAAATAAAATAAGGTTTCTTGTTTAGAGGCTATGTCATTGGTAAGCTTCTCTAAACAAGAGACTATACTATAGTTTGCATGTTTCCTATGCCAAATATTCCTATGCCAAAATCCCCAAATATGTGTTCATTGTGTTCACATGCTCTAATTTATGTAGACATTATAAGCTCATTAAAATAATGCTTCTCATAAAAACAAAACAAAGCTGAGGACATATCCTTAGACTGAACTCAGTTTTTTCTTTGTCCAAGATGAGCTGTACAAGTGTTCAGCTTTCTAATGGATCTAATGATAAAGTTCAGAATCTGCAGAAATGGCTGGACAAACAAGACTATCCAAGGCTTATTCTCTTGGAGAGGGCAGTTCAATGTGAAGGCCTCTGAGAAGTACTAGAGAGCAGGTACTCCATGTCTTGCTTAGGTTAGACGCCCTATAATGTAGTGATCAAACAAATTGATGGTGCAGATGACTTCTTCTAGTGGAATTGGAGAAGTAATAGCAATCCTTCTGCCTACAAAAGTGAACATCCCACCTCCCCACAGAGATGGACTGAGTGCACACAGACAGAGCCAGAACTTCTTCCCAGAAAACTACATTTGTTTTAGCATGAGAATGACCAGTTGAGTCAACAGAGTTTTTACATCCACCCAGAGCACAGTGAAGATTCACTAAATATAAGTGAACAAGCATATTGATTTGGGGCATTGCATTGTGTATGATGAGTATTGAGAGTGAGGATTTCATGTTTTTATTAGTGCTTGGAGATTATGTTAGTCTGGGAAGAAGGTGCCAGTTTGGGATTAAATATGCAAGGACTATATTAGGGGGATCCATCTGTGAAAGAAAATGAGGAGGGAGCCAGACAAGTCTGGAAGAGCCATTGGTTCACGAAGCGAGTCTGACCCTGGATGAAGGAGGAAGGGAAGAAAGGTTGGATGGATGCATCCTAGACTGCTGGAGTCTAAGAGAGGTTCAGCCAGGCTGTTGAGGAGTCCTTAAGCCAAAGTCACCATCAGAAGATTCCCATGTCTCCCAGAAATGGGACTGATTTAGTATTCCTACTGCACCCTGGCATTGACTAGGAGCAGCTTGTGGAAAGCATGGCTTTGGAACAAATGCGATGATGGATTTCAGAGCACAGGAACTGGACCCTCCATCAATTACACTCCCTGTAGTTGGAGGTCTGGTGGGCACATTCTCATGGCAGTCACAGGGATAGGAGAGATTTATGCAGAAGGAAGAGGATCCTAACTGCCCTCTGGGGCACTCTGAGGAACTACTTTAGTCTCTCTAAAAATCTCAAAGCTGAGCCTGAGTGGAGACAGGATTAAGGGTCCAAACTCTGCACTGGGCTTCACCTCTTTCACTCTCTTCTCTGCATAATATTGTACATATAGCAGTGGCAACCATGCCTGTTACTGGTTCTCCAAGAGCTGAAACTTTTTGTTTTAATCTTCCCTTTTCTCTTTCCTTTCCTTCAGTCTTCTCTTTTCCTTCTCTCTCTCTCTCTCTCTCTTCTCATTTCACACTTGTGCCTTAGATTTGCTTCTACTACCCCAGGTAATAAGAGATTGCTGACCTTTGTTATGTACAGTGTTAATTCATCCAAAGTTGAGTATGATTAATAATCTCAGGTTGGCCATTTCTGACCAACTCCCAGACCTTGACATAGGTTGACAAATGGAAGATGGAAACATGGTCTCCGGCAACTATGTGCTCTCATTCGTTACTTTTCTCCATCTCATTTTCTCTCTTCTTCCCTGTTTTCTCTACCACTTCCCCGGCACCCTTCCCCCTACACACACTCACCATTGGGTACTTGCATTCCTGTATTGTTGTATTGCTATTTTGCTGTCTCTGTAGCTTCTCCACATGGAACCCAACCCGTCATTCCAGGCAAGAAGAAAAAAAATCCAGAAGCCACCATTCCCAGTGTACTTGGTTCTGGTACTTGCAACTCCCTATAATACATCCCAGTAACCCACTTGCCCTGTATTCTAACTCTGTTCAAGAATCATGTAAATTCTCCATGGTGGGCCATCATTGTAATGAGAGAGCAGAGGGAAAGGAGCCATGTAGCCAGAGCCAAGCAGGCCAAACAGCAATGGGTGTGCAGTGACGCCAGGTCTGCAGCAGAACTGAGGGGGAACATCTGATAACATAAAAGCCTGGCACCCTGAAAGAGCTCTCTGGGAGCCAAGATTCATAAAATTACATCAAGTTAGAGCCCTTTTAAAACTATATTCCTGTGGGTGATAGCAATGAGCCCTATGCAAATGCTCATTTCACCACCATTACGGATTGCACGCTCTGTGGCTAAGATAGCAGAGAAATGGGAACCTTAGGATACCTATTTGTAATTTTTATCAATAACACCTAACATTTATTATTATTTCCTTAGTTACTTTGCCTCATTTAATCCTCACAGCAACCCTAAGGTGTAGATACCGTTATCATCCCCTTTTTAAAGTTGAGGAATGTGAGGCTTAGAGAAGACAAAATCTTCCTTGAATTCACACAGATAAGTAACAGGTCAGGATTCCAACCAGGAGTTCCACGTACTGTCATGCAAGCTCTGCCCTGGACAATTCGTGGGATAACTGTTCACAGACCATGATGTGAATGATGATCCCTGGAGTTGTATAGTGCAGGAGCCCTGACAAAGCCAGAATGCTTAAGCACACCACTGGGCTTTTGAGCAAATGTATGTAACAACAGAATAGCTTCTTAAATGTATGTAATGAGAGTGTACTCTTTAAATTAAAAATTAAACACTGTAGTGGAATCATATTACTCAGATTGCATTTAAGCACATATCCATGTAGACTTTTTACTACTTTGCACTGTGCAGACTTTAGTTGCTATTTATATTCTGCCAGATTTTTATCTTCTGGAGCTCTAAAGGGAATGGTTAGATTTCAGAGAGGCTAATGTCAAATCTTTCCCCCTAATATTGTACCTTAGTATGGATCTTGGAACGTTGTTATCTACTTCATACCAAAAAAGAGCAAATGTGTTGCTGACCTATGCATCCTGGAGTTTACCTAACAACTGCCAAGTTTGGAGATTTGGGGGTAAGTAGGTGCTGTTGACCAGGGTGTAGCCAAAGCATGTTGGCAGCAATTCCCAAAGCCTGTGCTTTTTCTCTGGGGAAAGGAGGGTTATTATAGAAAGCAATTAGTGTCCTTAAAATTATACCAACCACTGATTTATGGGTGCTATGCCAAAATCAGATTTAGATCTAATTCCTACCTATTAGAGTCTGCCACAAAATAAGAAAAGATATAAACATAGGAGAGAAACAGGGAGTATATAGAAAGAAGGAGGACAAGAAGGAAGAAGAGGTATAGAAAGTGAGGAGGAAAGAAAGAATCAAACTCCTCAGTTTGCCCTGGAAAGGCATTGGGGGTAAGGTGTGTGATAAATCTTCTACCTTCCCATCCTCACCTCATCTGTGGGATTGCTGATGGGGGAGGGAAGCACAGATACCTTGATCTTGAATCCTGTCCATGAATATACATTTACAGTATAAATAAAAATGTAATTTCACAGTTTTGATCAATACCCTGTTTTTTCTAAACATACAGATTTGGATTTTCTTCTAGCATAGACGGTTGTTCCTTTGAGGTTAGGGAAGGGGTACATCGAATGGTTCTTTAGTTGTGCTAAAGCCAAATCCAGAAAAACCAGGTACAGAGCAATGCAAGCTAAAACTATCCTGCTGGTTATTGTAAAAGAATTGGTTTCTGGGGCTGGCTTGGTGGCTCACAGCTGTAATCCCAGTATTTGGGGAGGCTGAAGCAGGTGGATTGCTTGAGGCCAGTAGTTTGAGACCAGCCTGGGCAACATAGCAAGACCTTTTCTCTACAATTAAAAAAAATTAGCTGAGTGTGGTGGTGTGTGCCTGTAGTCCTTGCTACTTAGAAGGCTGAGACAGGAGAATCCCTTGAGCTCAGATTAAAGGTTGCAGTGAGCTGTGGTCATACCACTGCACTTCAACCTGGATGAAAGAGTGAGACTGTGTCTCCAGAACAAAAAAAAGATCCGTTTCATGTTATCTTTTCAGTTTTTCTGGGAGCACTGAAACGGCAATTTTGAGACTCAGGGAATAGTGGGAAGGGGGTTGCAGGAGAGAGTGAAAGGTGGCCTCAGATAAGAGGAGATGGCCAGGGACAGCCAGGGATTCCCTGCAAAGTGGGTAGCCAGTGGGCTCTAGAAACAGAGATACTTGACATCTCACTTTGTGTCCTGTTCTGCTTATAATGGCCACCTATCTGCTGCCACCTCAACTACCAAAACCTTTTAGGAGACTTTTAAAAATCATTAAAATTTAGTATCAGACTTGGATTAGCACTCACTGCCTCAGGGAATTCATGTTTTGGAAAAAAGAGAACCAGAGAGAGGGCCCAGCATCCTGGAGAAGCACTAATCAGATAGAGAAAAGTGGGGAGTAGGAAGGAGTCCAGGATGTGTGAACATCCCCTGGAAGCCCTAAGAAATATGCAGGAAGGGACTGGAGCATGGGGCTGGAGTTACTTTATTTGAATATTAAGGGAAGGATGCAAATAAAACCATAAAGAGATGCCATCTTACTCCAATTAGAGAAAGTCAAAAAACAATAGATGTTGGTGAAAAGGAAACACTTATACACTGTTGGTGGGAATGTAAATTAGTACAACCTCTATGGATATCAGTATGGAGATTCCTCAAAGGACTAAAAGTAGACCTACAATTCAATCCTGCAACCCCACTACTGGGTATCTTCTACCCAGAGGAAAAGAAATCATTATATCAAAAAGATATCTGTAGGCCGGGCGCGGTGGCTCACGCCTGTAATCCTAGCACTCTGGGAGGCTGAGGCGGGCAGATTGTTTGAGCTCAGGAGTTCGAGACCAGCCTGAGCAAGAGCGAAACCCCCGTCTCTACTAAAAATAAAAAGAAATTAATTGGACAGCTAAAAATATATAGAAAAAATTAGCCGGGCATGGTGGCGCATGCCTGTAGTCCCAGCTACTCGGGAGGCTGAGGCAGGATTGCTTGATCCCAGGAGTTTGAGGTTGCTGTGAGCTAAGATGACGCCATGGCACTCTAGCCCAGGCAACACAGTGAGACTGTGTCTCAAAAAAAAAAAAAAAAGATATCTGTATTGGTATGTTTATCACACCACAATTCATAATTGCAAAGATATGTAATCAACCTAAGTGCCCATCAATTGATAAGTGGATAAAGAAAATGTGCTATATATATATATATATAAGGGCTGTCTGGAAAGTATCCAGCCATGGATACAATGGAGAAAAACACCAAAACGTTTCTGAACTGCTTTTGGATGTATATAATCTAACTAACCCTTGAAAAGTGCCTCCCCCCCAAAAATCCAAACAGAAACAACTGAACTCACAAACAATTATCTATTACTGTTAAAATGTTAGCAAAACATCATTTCGAAGTTCCACCTGTTTCCACCCGACCAGGTTCATTGCCTGCTGCTTAAGAGGAAGCCAATACACTGAGATAGCAGGGGTTGCAGTAGAGAAAGAGTTTGATATCACAGGGTGCCAAGTGAGGAGATGAGAGAAATTTCTCAAATTCATCTCCCAAAGAATTTTTGGGCCAGGGTTTTTAAAGATAGTTTGGTAGGCAAAGGGCTACCGATTGGCTGGAGATGAACTCATAGAGTTGGGAAGCAGAAATTGTCTTCTTGCACTGACTCAGTTCCCAGGTAGAGGGTCACAGGACCCGTTAAGTCAGTTCCTAAGTATGGCCACTGGTCTGGTTGGGGTCAGTCAGTCCACTGGAATGCAGAGTCTGGAAAATATCTCAAAGACCAATTTTAGGTTTCACAATGATGATGTTATCTATGGATGTAATTAAGAAAGCTATGAATTTTATGATCATAAAGCAAGGTATGGAACAATGACTGGCTATATGTATCTTTTTAACTGTGCCTATATGTTTGCAGAGTTCGGGCCCCTGCCACAGTTCCCAGCTTGCGGCCTTTTATTAATTTTATAAAGGACAGTTTCACATCCAGAAATTGCTGGATTATTTGTTCAGGTTTTTCCAGTGACTTTGCTTGTAGTGTGAAGTACGTGCCTATCCCCAGCACCTCTGCCAGTTCTGCTCTGCCCTAGAGGGAAAGTCCATGCCAGCCTCACCCTATGGTGAATACATGGGTATGTGAATGTCACTGGCCAAATTCTGAGATACAACCATGCCAGTAAGAGACCACACACACACACACAAACCAAACAGACAAGTTTGCTCAGGTGCCCACGCATTTTCCTAACAACTTTCCTGATGTATACTTGACATAAACTGCACTTATTTAATGTGTACAGTTTAAGTTTTAACATATATATGCACTCTCGAAATCATCACTACACCAAGATGGGGGCCCACCACTTTAATAAACATTTATGGATGTTTGCAGAAGATGGTTTTGTTTAGCCACGGATCTCATCAAATGAAATAAATTTCCTAAAGATTTTTTAACAAAAAGCATCTGCATCGTGACTATCTAAGCTGCTCTTTTTATGGGTTTGTTGAGCTCTATCTGTGGGAAATTTGACAAGATTCCAATGTTGAGTTCCTTGATTCTCCAGCAGAGAATGTTTGTGAAATTGAGTGCCGACATATTCATGTGGGGTAGGATTCATGGTAAGGTTCCAACATGCTCAGCATGGGCACTCACAGTGTTAAGCAGATGAAAGTGGTGGGGTGGAAACAGAAGGAAGTGAAAAATGCCCTGCACTGAGCAAGCTTGGCTATAGCAGGAACTTCAAAAGACCCTGGCAGCCAGGTGGTCACAGTTTGGGAGAATCAGTCATTAGCACACAGGATTAAACTATTTCTAGCCTTAAGGCGGGAGCATAAAATTCAGTCCTGCAGAATCATTCGAGAAATGAATTCACCAAAACAGTAGGGAGTTTGAAACGGAATAAAGCATTTCTTTCAAACTGAACTTTCAAACATACACAGGGAACCAACTCCATGTTCTCAGTCATGCTTCTTTGCTTTAAGAGCTCCTCTGTTTCTGAAATACAGCAACTGGCCCTAGCAAAGAGAAATGAAAACACACAGCAGGCACTGAAACCAGCCTTCTAAATCCTAACTCCTTCCTGCTGTAGAGCTCAAAAACTCTATTTGAATTCACAGTTATTTGAGCTTTTGCATTTTAGAAGAGTATCTCCAGACAGAGGAGATATTTCATTTTCAGGAAATGAAAGGCATTTGATTTTCAAGGAATGAAAAAGTGTCTGAAGTGTTCTATTACTCATTTGAATAACATTAACATTCAGGAAGGATATATGTAGAGGCCTTTAGCATCTAAAATTATGTCTTCATTTTGAAACATAGAAGCTTCAGTGTAAATATCCTACCCTGAATTCCTTAGGGTGACAATCACTATGGCAACACCACCACATGTTGTACAGATGTCTGCCTCAAACCAGTAGTTGACTTTAAATCACAATTCCAAAAGATTTGCCTTCACACATAGGAAATAACACCACCAAACCATAAACATTCTGTTTAAACCATAAAATTTTTGTTTACACCATCAGGTACCTTGGTATCTGATGCCTCCTTGTGTATGGAGAGCTCTACCTTTCCTGTCATATCAAACTCATATAGAGAATTGTCTGTGCTCATCCCCTCACTCCTTCCCTAATCCTCGCTCCCTTGCCAACATCTGTAATATATGTGTACCAGCATCACGCTATTGAAATTGTTCTTGTCAGATCTCTAGTAACCTCCTAGTCACCAAATCTAATACTTTATTTGCAGCCCTCATCTTCTTGATCTTTCTGTCGCATCTGTATCATTGATCACTGCTATAGGTTGAATTGTGTCCCCCAAAATTCATACATTGAAGTCCTGTTTAAGTCCTAACCCTCAATATCTCAGCATGTGATTTTGTGTGGAAGTAGGGTCAGTGTAGATGTAAGTAGTTAGGATGAGGTCATGCTGGAATAGGGTGGGCCCCTAATTCAATGTGACTGGTGTCCTTATAAAAAGGGGAAATTTTGAGACAGATACACAGAGTAAGGACTACACGAAGGGACACAGGAACAATGCCATGTAAAGGCAGAGATTGGGATGATGCATCTAAAAGCCAAGGAACACCAGATTGCCAGCAAACCATCAGAAGCTGGGAAAGAAGCCTGGGCCGGACACAATGGCTCACATCTGTAATCCCAGCAACTCAGGAGGTGAGGCAGGATTTCTTGAGGCCAGGAGTTTAAGACCAGCCTCAGCAACATAGTGAGACCCTGTCTGTAAAAGAAGTGAAAAAAAAAAAAAATTAGCTGGGTGTGGTGGTGTGTGCCTGTAGTCCTGGCAACTTGAGAGGCTGAAGTGGGAGGATTGCTTGAACCCAGGAGTTCAAGGCTGCAGTAAACTTCATGCCGCAGCACTCTAGCCTGGGTGACAGAGTGAGACTCCATCTGAAAAAAAGGAAAAAAAGAAGCCTGGAACAGATCCTTCCCTCATAACCCTCATAAGGAACCAGCCCCGCCAGCACTTCGATCTTGGATTTCTAACCTTGAGAACTAAGACTATAAATTTCTATTTTTTAAGCCTGTGTTTCCTAATCCCTGGGCCATGGACTGGTACGAATCCATGTCCTGTTAGGAACTGGGCTGCACAGCAAGAGGTGCGTGGCAGGTGAGCAAGTGAAGTTTCATCTGTATCTACAGCTGCTCCCATCACTCGCATCGCTGCATCACTCTGCCTCCTGTCAGATTGGTGGCAGCATTGGATTCTCATAGGAGCGTAAACCCTACTGTAAAGTGCACATGTGAGGGATCGAGGTTGCGTGCTCCTTATGAGACTCTAATGCCTGATGATCTGAGGCAGAGTTGAGTCGATGATGCCAGCACCGGGGATCGGCTGCAAATACAGATTATCATTAGCAGAGAGGTTTGTATAGTCATTTCATTATATATTACAATGTAATAATAATAGAAATAAAGTGTACAATAAATGGTATGTGCTTGAATCATCCTGAAACCATATCTCCCCCATCCCCACCAAATCCATGGAAAAATTATCTTCCATGAAAACAGTCCCTGGTGCCAGAAAGGTTGGGGACTGCTGGTTAAGTCACCTGGAGTATGATACTTTGTTACAGCCCTAGTGGACTAATACAACCACATTCCTTGAAACTCTCTTATCCCAGGGTTTCTGACAGAGAGACCACTCTCTGATCATTTATTTCTTCTCAGCCCATTTAACATCCTCTGTTTACTCCCTGAATGTCTGCACTTCCTAGAATTCTGTCTTTGTCCTCTCCACGCAGAAGCAGTACAGTGTAGAAGTAAGAGCATAAATCACAAATTCTGAAGTCAGATCACCTTGCTGGGTGAGCTTGTAAATGTGTTAGATCACTCTGTTGATTAAGTTTCTCCACTTGTGAACCAATACTTCCTACTTGAGAGGGTTGTTCTAAGAAGTAAATTATTTCATATATATAAAGTACTGAACATTTAAGTGCTCAACAAACATTTGCTATAGTTATTATCATCTTTTACTTCCACATTTTCTCTCTCATAATCTCAGCTTCTATTCTTATAGTGTACATTTGTTGTATCTTTTGGCCACATTGTACATTTTCTTTTTTTGAGACAGGGTCTTGCTCTGTCTCCCAGGCTAGAGTGCAGTGGTGTCATGATGGCTCACTGCAACCTCAAACTCCTGGCCTCAAGCAGTCCTCCTGCCTCAGCCTCCCAAAGTGCTAAGATTACAGGCATGAGCCACTGCACCCAGCCCCGCACTGTACATTTAACCCCTTTCCTATTTAACCTATTTCCCATTTAACCCTAGAGAGCAGATTACTAGTTTTATTTCCAGCTTCCCTTGCAGCAAGGATATAGGTATTTCAGTTGTACCCACATCAGACTGAGTTGGAAGCCAGTGAAGAAAGAAGGAGCTCCTCATGGAGTCCTTCTGCCACAGGTGGAAGCAGTGCCTCCAGTATCAAGGAATGAAAAAGTGTCTGAAGTGTTCTATTATTCATTTGAATAACATTAACATTGAGGAGGGATATATTTGAAGGTCCTTAGTATCTCAAATTACCAGCAGAGCTGATGGAAGCATCCAGTGTCACGTGTTGACAGTGTTGGTGGTAAAAAGTATATAAAGTAAAATCCCATGATAACAACATCCAATTAATTTATAATCTCTCTCCAAATGTTTTAGTCACACAACACCCAGAAATCTGTCACCCTGAACTCCACCTTCTTTCTCAAACTCTATTAGTCACCAAGTCTTATAAATCCTATCTACAAAATCTTAAAACCTCCCAAGTTAACACTTGTGTCCTTTCTCTGTTTTTAATTGCTGTCCACTTTATAGGAGATTCTATTTCTGCTTCCTCCCTACTCCCTCAGTCCAAGCCAAGCTGGGAGCTGACCCATACCAGCATTCGCTATTGCTTTCTTCCCTTATATTCTCTTCCAGTTATCTGTATCCAGTCCTAGGATAGGGAAGGAGTACTTTATGGAACTGGTTTTAAAAGATTGTGTAGTTTCCAAATATGTGTTTCAAGTCTGAGCCAGAGCTCTTAAAGCACTTGGCATCTTTGTTCTCTGGTTCCTTTACAATAAAAGTTTCCCGAATAATAATGATCTTGTGTTTTAGCTGCCAAGGTTGAGGGAGGGCAGTTAAAATTCATAGCCTGCTACACACAAGATACTCTCCAGAATCTTTCATCTGCAGAAATTGCATGTGTGAAAAAAGTCCAAAAAAGCAGCCAACAGATTGCTGAGCTGAGTTATAAGCCAGGAAATGACCAAATGGAAGCATGCAAGACATACTACAGTCAGTGGGGTTATTCGCCTTGGGGTATCTCATAGCCAGTGAGACTTTGGTCTCTCAACTGCAGTGGTATCTGCAGGGGAAAGGTTTGAAAGTGAAGAGCACTGTTTTTAGACTCATGAAAGGAGATAACATTTATTGAGTACCTAATGTTGGGATGTAATTCTCCATGAATATTTTCACATTTCTGCACAATCTGAGTGTTCTGGACAAGGAACCCTGGCAAACATGGTTAAAGGATGATTGAATGGCAAACATGCCTAGGAGATACAGTATTGCTCTGGAGGGATTTAGAGACTTGTCTTCCCTGGAGCCTTTTGCCCCTCTCTCCAGGACACATTTGCATACATTCCAGAATAAAGATAAGGTCTCTGTTTCTCTCTGTCCCTCTCCCTCTCCGCCCCTCCCCTCCCCGCCAAGGGATGATGGGCAGATATGCCATAAGCTCCAAGTTTCATAATTTTGTTGTGCCTCTCCTGTGACACAACTCTGTTGCACGTGCAGTGCAGTATTACGCTCTTACCATGTTGCTCTGTGGGGCTGGGGGCTTGGGGAGCCAGTGCTAAGATGCTCCGTGAGTAATAAATGGTGTGTTCTCTGATCCAGATCTCATGTTTTCTGTCAGAATGTGAATATAAGTATAAAAAAGATCTGTCCGGAAAGTATCCAGCCATGTAATATGAAAAATAGAGACATTTATTGAAGGAGATATAGGAAACATTGTACCTAGGACAATGATGCCTCAGTCACCTTTAAAGTAGACACCTTGGGACCTCACACAGTTCTCCCAGCATCTCTTAACCTAACCCAGACATGTTCAACATTCTCAGGCGTTCTGCTGGTTGCAGGCCTTCCACAATGTGGGTCACGTTCACCAGATTGTGGACCATCTCTGAAGCATTTGTGCTACTCTTTTTTTTTTTTTTTTGAGACAGAGTCTCACTGTATTGCCTGGGCTAGAATGCCATGGCGTCATCCTAGCTCACAGCAACCTCAAACTCCTGGGCTGAAGCGATCCTCCTGCCTCAGCCTCCCGAGTAGCTGGGACTACAGGCATGTGCCACCATGCCTGGCTAATTTTTTCTATATATTTGTAGTTGTCCAATTAATTTCTTTCTAATTTTAGTAGAGACGGGGTTTCGCTCTTGCTCAGGCTGGTTTCGAACTCCTGAGCTCAAACAATCCTCCCACCTCGGCCTCCCAGAGAGCTAGGATTACAGGCGTGAGCCACCACGCCCAGCCCCTACCACTCCTTTAAAGCAATGATTTTGTTTAATTCTTCTGTGTATTCCTCACATCTTGCATACTGCATGGCTGGTGTAGGTTCACAATCAATTCTGAATGAATCCTTAAAACAATCGATTAAATGAATGACGCTGACCAATCATTATGGAAGAAAGCGAAGTGCTCTAAACATTTATCATAATCTTCTTTTTCCTAGCATCAAAAAACAAGCAAACAAAATAACTTTGAATTCATCAGGTTTAGAAATACCTCAGAAAGTATATAGTGTATGTATTCATCTACAAAGGAGATATAGTTATTTCTATCTCTTTGGCTTGGTATATGAAACAAGGTAGCATAGCTATCTTTTCCAGACACAAAACTAACTAAAAGTAAACTCTTAGACATTTGCTGAATTTTAGCTAATATCAAGCATAGTTTTAAAGCGCTAAAAGCCACAAAAAGTGGAAAGTAAAAATACACACAACAGTGTTTAAGAATTTTGGCCTCATGTCTAGGATTTGTAACATTGATGAAACTATGAAGTTTTTAATGACTTCATATCCTTTTTTTTTTCTGCCTAGGATGAGCTCAGAGTATTTATGAAATATATTCTACATTTACAAAACCTTCATGAAAAATCAGAGTGTAAGCGATATGTAGATTCATTGATTCATAATATTTGTAGAGGACGGCCAGATCCAGAAAACATAATGAAAATCTTAAAACTAAATAAAATGAAACAAAAAAATCCCAACACCTTCTCTATGGTTTAGAAGGTATAAGTATATTAACTAGGGCTTCTGTGCTTTGTATCTCAACTGAGGTTTTATTTTGATAAATCTGCCTCTTGCAGTTGGAAAATATTTGAATCTTTAACATTTTGAATGGACTTTATTCTGAAATTTCTATAAGAGAATAAGTATTATATGCCTTTGCATATGCTTGGATTTCTCAAGAGTACACTTGTTTTGGTTAACGTGAACAACTCAACAACAAGAATGATTACCAGCAAACACTGGTTGCATATATACTATATTCAGTGCACTGTATAATTAACTAAGTGTATATAGATACCAAGCTTAAGACATTTTTCTGTTCTCTTGAGGCTCACCAGCTACAAGTAATATCAATATTAAAATTTTTTGATGAATTACAACAAATTGCAAGCAAATATCTTCTTGTATATGCCTGTAGACAGGATATAATGCTGCTATCTGTATGTCTCGATTTATCAAATGGGTGTTACATATTTAGTTGAGGGATAATTAGTAAGCACATGATTAATATGATTGTACTAACTAGAGTTTTATAAAAAGATACAGAGGATTTAGTAAAGAAAGGAAGAAGTGAATGATTTTCTAATTCAATTGGACTCTGCTATAACTCAGAATTAGTAACTGGTTGTTGCACTATTTGAAACAGAGAAAGTGTATGTCAGAAAAGAATTTATTTCTGAAGTATTTTATTTAAAGTGGTCAGAATAAGACAAAACAAGTCCTTTCAAATAATTAGATTTCAAAAGAAGTGATTGCTAGATAAGAGAATCCTGAAATCAGCATCAAACACATGCAGGTTAAATACCTCAAGAATGGTTCCATTCATCTCAGAACTTTCCCTGGTGATATACCCAGAACCAGATAGGGAGAAATTTTGAGAACCCAGAACTCAGAAGTAAAAAGGAGAGTTAAATAGGTCATGAACATTTCCTTTCAGAGGGTAGTCAAGGGTAGACTGGAATGGACAAAGTCAGGCATCATAAAAATGGACTGGGCCTAGAATCAGAAGAAATGTCACAATCAATGAGATATTTTCGCACTTTCTATCTTCAGAAATTTTGTCATTGTGGGCATACACATATACCCTTAGGCACTATGGAATGTTAAAATACAGTGCCCAAGAATGACTAATCCACAGTTATCAGGGACAATCTTGTGAGCCACACATATTCTGTAGCAGACGTTTGTTGATGGAAAGAATTATTTTTATGAATTCAAAAAATGAGATGTCTACTGGATTTCTCTAACAAGAAGAATCGGAACCGGAAATGGACCAATGTAAATAACTGGTCAAGGTATCTCTAAATATTATTTAACTTCTAAGCTGCAACGTTTACCTGATTCACAAGCCAATAAGTAGCTTTTCTGGGAACCTGAGAACTGGTGAGAAGGTGTTTAAACCACAGATCAGGCAGGTTGGTTAGAACCACCCTGGAGCAAAGTCTCAAAGTTTCAGGTGGAAGCTTCATAAGCAAGTGCCTAAGTATGATACTCCAGCATAACATTAGCAAACTTCTTTTACATTTTGGTAAATGTGATATAGTTATATAATTATATATTATCCAATAAATGAAAAGAGGAGACATAAAGTATGATTAAGAAAATATATACATTGAAAATGAATAGCTTCCCAAATATTATGCTATATGTAAAAATACTACATACTGTGTTGGGGGCAGGGGCAGGTTGTGTCGCAAATAGGAATCAGTGATCAAAAGTTGTTGATTTCATTTCGACTTCAAATTGTATACTACTAAAGCCTAAAAATATGATTTCAAAAGCAAAAAACTAAATCTAATATTTTCCGTATTTTCTGGTTATGCTTACGGTAACCATAAGCAATTCTCAAAATTTCAACTCTCAGGTGGTAATCACTCTAGGAGGTAAAACACTCTCTCACTCTTTTCTTCAATATTTTTCTTTCTTTATTCAATCTTTTAGCAATATATATGAAACACTTTGTATTTGCTAAGCACTCTCTTGGGCACCGGGAATACAACAGTGAGAAAAATTGAAAAGTCTTCATGGAGTTTATGTTCTAGTGTACAGTATATTCATATTATTAAAATTATCTGAGTAACCATCTATTGGACGTATATTACGTTCTTGGCATTGTACTAAAATTTACCTTTTTTGTGTGTATCATTCTAAATCACATTCAGAGCTTCATGTGATAGCTAACCTTCAAAAACATGCAACAATAAGTTTAGCTACTATAATTAAAATGGTCTAATGATTCATGTGTAAAGCTATGAGTGAAACCCAGGTCTGTCTTACTCTAAAAACTGTGCTCTTGACTCTATTTCTAGAAGAAAAGCAATAGCCCTTATTTACCAATGTGTGAAAGAGAGGCCCAGAGAGATTAAGTGATTTCCTCTTTAGTAATAAAGTGATCAAGTTGAAGAGGCTGGAAAGAAAAATTTGTTATTTTAAATGAGGAAAACCTGCTAAAGAAGAATCTTAAATTACTAATCCATCTGTAAATTATAATGTGATAGCTAAGAAATTTTGACTTAAAACATATCTAAAATGTAGTTATACCACAAAAGAAATTTCCATTGTCATTGAATTTATTAATGATTATTACATTGTAGCTCTTCAGAGAGGGGACCTCATTTATTAATATTTTAAGTACTGTGCAAGAGTATATAAATCCATTTAAGTAGGCTAAGAACATTCTAATATCAAGTTTTACTTAATTTTATTTTTGTTATTCTATAAAAGTAAAATCACTTCTGACTTATTGTTTCTGGGGAAATTTACACACATAAAAAAATCAATATATAAATTCTTTCTAAATAGCAATTCTGCCAAAACAATATGTCCAGTACATCTTTTTTCTTTCACTTGGTTTATATTGCTCAAATACCACTGCTGACCTAAATGCTAGAAAGGAAAGCTATCCTACATCCCTCAATATATAATGAAGGATTACAGAATGTAATTCACTGAAATAGAAGATTATAATATCTTATACATATGCATTTTTCTTCAAATGGATTTATGAACATTTCTCTAAGATACTGCTCAAAAGACATTATATTTCCTTAATTTCTTCACTGATGCTGGATGTTTTCTACAAGTCCTCTCATTTTTTCTACTCTAAGTTTAATACTTTCACATTCAAGGAAGGCTTGAACTCAAGAAAGGGACTACATTAATTGTTTTCATGGTCTAATTTATCTGATCCATTTATATTAATACATAAGACAGTTGTGATGTGAATATTCTATTTAGAATTAGATGAAAATAGTTATTTTCATAGTTTCATAACAAAGTTAAAAATGCTCAACTCCTTTCAAGCACGCATTTAGCTCTCTGCTGAGATTCTTAAAATATGTGAAAGTAGGATAACATATAATCTCATCAGTTCTTATTGCTGCATTCACATCTTACTGAATGATCGTCATCCATGAACAAAAGGAGCTAATGTTTTCATTATGTTAACACAGACAATTTTAAACTCATCAAGATCTTATTAGGCTTTATCAATAGAAAACAGATATCCTAAAATAAACCAATAAAATTCTTCCACTTAGGCCTTTTACTTAAAATTCCAGTGTGCTGCAGTTGGATCAATAATAAATTTTAAAAATGTTTCTGATTGGCTATGTGATTAACAGAAGCACAAACCTATACCAGTAGCAAATTGTGTGTTTGGGGGTAAGGCTTTTTCGTTCATCTTTGTATAGGTAATGCCTAGTACAATTCTTGATTCATAGCTGATGTTTAATATGTTTGTTGAATGAGCAATTTTAATTAAAATAATTTAAATGTATGTTCTCATTAAAGCAAAACCTCATCGGCTCCCAAACGAATTTTAACACCTACGCCAAAATATTTAGACAACCTGCATTGTATGCTCTCATAGATATGTTACCAATAACATTGTTTGTAAAATTATGGATTCATCAAAGTCCCCCCTTTGTAGTAGTACTGCTCAAAATAGGGTCTTGAAAGATAATATTATGTAACAGTCTACTATAAAAATTTATATATGGCATATATAAATATAAAGCATTTATATATGATTATATTTGTTCTATTTCATAGAAAGAAAAGAAACTACCTAAAATTGACAAAATAAATAAGCAACATAAGTTTTTTAATTAACAAACTATTATAGGTAAATGACATAGTTTTTAGCTATTTGGAATGATTAAATAGAACTTGAAACATTCACCATCTTTACACTTTTTATTGGTACATTTTATTGGTTACTACAGGCTCATAATCATCAGAATGAATATAAAAAGAAGGCTTTAAAGAGTGTCTATAAAATATATATCAATAATAAAAAAAGAAAGGCATTCCTGTTTCTGCTAATCTGTAAGACTACTAAGAGCGATTGTGGATCGTGCAAACCAACGTCCTTAGTTTGTTCCTAGCTATCTCAGCCACTGAATTATTGGGTCATGCCTCAATGATATGATCAGTAACTTGAAAATAATATGTGTTCTATTACATAAAACAAATGAATCTGAAGAAAACGACTCAGGAAAATGGCAAGAGGGGCACGTAATATAGAAAAAAATGGAAGCCAAGATTTATAAACTTAAAATTTACAAATAGAAGAGGCATAGAAGAAAGAAAGAGACAAACTTTAGAAATGACTTAGAATTTTTCTTTTTTTTTATGTCTTAACTCATTCAACAAACATTACTGAATACTATCTCTGTGTTGGGACCTGTTAGGTAATGAATTTTGTTAGGTAAGAAAGATATACAAAACTCACAGCACAACAAATAAATGTATTATCTGGGCAAAGAGATACCTAATGTGAAGTAAATAAAAATGGCATTTGATATGAACCTAACCTAAAGCAGCACAGAGAATGAGCCCCTGATAATTCTGTAAGAACCAACCAATATGTCTTTTTTAATGAATCGCTGCTTCCTTTGTACAAACCTTTTTTTGTGCAATAATCACATATCACTTGTATTATATGTGTTTTATATTCATATTACATCACTAGTCAATATATATATATATACACATATATGTCAATAACCTATGAGCTTTACAGCAGAGATTATATTCTCTTTATTTCCCTGGATCCTAACAAGTTCAGCAACACAATCAATTATTGTTTATTCTAAAAGAGTCTTAATAAAAGGGCAACTTATTCTTTCCCTCTATGTGGAAAGGCTTCACTAAAAAAGTGAACTCTCATCTGGATGCAATTTGAGTTATAATAGGAGTTAATTAGAGAGAATGAAAAGGGTGCGAAGTACCAGCAACACATCAACTAGAGCAGAAGTCTGAAGGTAAAGATCTTAGAGTAACAAAGTCGTTATGTTTTGTCTGGTTTGAGTTACAAACACTTTCTCTTTGAACAGCAGATGGAACCACAGTTTGAATCATGATATATCAGAAAAGCATAAAAGAAACATTGGGGAAATAAATAAATATTTTTAAAGGCCCCAGTGGGAGCTGCTTAGATGTAGGCAGAGGGTAACAATTCCATTTTGGTTTGCCTTAGCAGGGACATTAATGAGATGAAACTGGAAAGATCCAAGAAAGAGTACTCAAGAAAATCTTGAATTCATTCATGTGAATATCCTTCTCCATTTTTGCCCATTTGGTACGCAGTAATTTGTAACTTTATGTACTATTAATGGGAATTACTGCACCAATTTTCAGAATGTTACAACAATCCTATTTCACATAAATATACCAGTCATTAAGCTGAATCAGTTAAAAAGCTGCTGTAGAATATTTGGTTAAAATAATTTCTAATAGAAAGCTCAACTAAATGATGACATAAAATGAATTACAAATTTGTGCAAGGACATTCATCATCATACAAAGTTGTAATTTTTTTAAAACCAAGAAATTTAAAAAAACAAAAGAGTTATGAGCTATAAATCCAATGAACAGATGTGTAGAGAATCTGTTGGCTGTCTTCACCTGTTTACCAATTGCTAAGGGAAAGAAACTATAGCTTGTGAAGATACTAAAACCAGTAGGTAAATGTTTCAAAATTGAGCTCTTAGCTTATATTAAGTAGGAATTTTCTCGCAATTAGAAATATTTGGGAATGGGTGATGGCATAAAGAAATAAGCTTAGTTACTAAAATTGTTCTGGTAAAACATGGATGCCCTCATGTTTGGATGTTGAGGGGATTTCTGTGTTAAATTATCAAAGAATCAGGCAGTAGTTTAACTCTTTTCCAAAACTAAATTCTTAATTTCTAAAATTTACAACAGTGGAGTTGTTACTTTTGCATAATATTCACAATGGGAAACATACCTTTATTATTAAGGTATTTTAATTCTTCCTGTTAACATAAGACAAAAATAAACAGACTTCATAGAACTAAATGGGATGATGACTACAATATTTCTTTTTGAGTTTTTTTTTTGAAATCTATTACTTTCCCCAATACTAATATTCCTACACGCAAAATAAGTACCTGTTTATTTACATAATACATTTTGTAGTTTTGTAAATTAATGCTTGCACCAGGAACATGCAAAGGTGGTCCAACTGTGTTCCTAAATGAGATTAGGCCTTGACAAAAAACTTTTTTCTCATGTGAGAATGCAAAAATTGAGTAGTAAAATGATCACTGTAAAATAATTTATGACAGATCTTTCATCCAAATAAAATTAATTTTCTCATTCAGTTTATAGGAAATTCTACTTTTCTGTTTACAAATTATTCTGAAATGACTTTACCTCCTTTCCTCACTAAAACCTTTTACCTTTACATTTTATTAGTCTAATTCAGGTTTTTTATCCAATCCATTGCCTTTTACTTAACTATATGACTTCTAAGTCCACTGGGCTTAGAATTCTTCGGTTTATTCACTTATGTGCAAACTAAAGCTGGCTTTAGGCAAGAATCTACAGCTTCTTCAAAGAAATGTTGTACACAACCAGGGAAAATCCCATTATAAGTTTTCCTTAATAAATGAGCTCTTCATATTTTGTCCAATATCCATCCCCCCAAAAAAACCCTTAGTCTCTCATTAGCCCTAAATCATATTTTTGGAAGAACTTGACATTTAGTGGCTTAATTTTTACTTTACTTTTTATAAAAGCAAAACCAAATGGAAGAAATTTTAAAAAGTATAACTGGGCCTTTCCCTCTGCCTAGGTTCTCTACCGGACTGTAAATTCTTTGTATAATTTGCTATTTATCAAGTTCCACTGAGAAATCTATATAATCTCCAGTGTTCTATTAAATACATCAGGTGTTTAAGAGTGGAATACTCCATGAACTATGATCACATATTGGCTCCATATTCATGTATCAGACTAATTACAAAAGTAGTATACAACCAGCAGAGATTACTTTGCTGGCAAATGGTAAACATGCAAACATATTCCATGGTTTTATTGTAAATTGCATCCTTCACTTTCGGTAAATGACTTAAATGCTTCCCAAAAAAGTGTTTCCCAGTAAAAAGTTATAAACAATTTTTCTACTGTCTTTGAACAATATCTATGACAGCAGACTATTAGTAAATTTTTATTATTTGATAGACATTTTTAGTCATCCCCAACTTATAAGCTTCATTTTCTATTTTGGTATCACTGTAATAAACTGGAAAAATATATTCATCTTTCCAGTATTCAGAAATATCACTCTACCAGTTATTCAGCCTACACAAACTAACACAGGTTGATTCAGGATGACTTCAGAGTTTCATTAGGTATCTGCTCCCCTTCTTTTTCAGCTTGTGGCATTCCCCCCAATAATCACTTCACTCCATATTTCCAGGTTTTAAGGTCTGCCAGGACTGGCAAAGAAAGCAGTAAAAGAACCAGTGAAGCTATTACAGCCACCAAGACAAGCCCTGAGCAAAATTGATGTAGCTCAAATCCTTTAAACTTTCCTTTTCCACTGTTAAATATGTCTCTACACTCTCTCCAAACCAGAATCTTCTTAGACCTTCTCAAACTATTTTGCAACCCATGTAGCAGACTTTGCTCACCTACAAACTAAAGAGCCTCAGTTCCATTTTCTCAAGAATTTGTTTTACAAGATTTCAATCTTTAAATCAAAAATGTTAATGCCTATTTCAATGGGGAGGAAGAAATTACCCTTATCATCTACCCCACATTTTCTTTTTTAAGTGAACTTTTTAGAGACCATGCTATAATTCATAAGGCAAACTCTACATACACGAATGAAAATCACTGAACAAGGTGATATTCTTTTTCTGGAAGGTAGGTAAGAGAATTAATGTACTTACTATAAGACATATAAAATATATCATTACTTAACAATAATAAAACATACCCATTTTGATACACACAGACACTCCAAGTACCTTGTATACATTATTTCATTCAATTCACACAATAATCCTTGTGGGGGTAGGTGTGTAGGTGTTTTTATTTCTATGTTATATATGTAAATATTATGGCAAAGAGAAGTTAAATACTTTTCCCAGGTTACTCAGCTGGTAGGAGAAAGCTCAAGATTTGATCTTAGATCTGTCAGACCCCAAATTAAAATCTCTTTTTTATAGTCTCCCTAAAAATGTTGCTGTGGTAGATTCTATTGGGCATTTGTCAAAAGTACTTCTTTGTGTCCATCCAGATACACATTTCCCAGCCTCCTCTGCAGTAAGGTGTGGACATGTGACTGACTACCCTCCAGTGAAATAATAGAAGTCATATGTTCTACTTCTAGGCCAGATGCAAAAACGCCTTCATGCATGATTCTCCATACTGTTTTCCCCTCTGTCAGCTTGATGTTGATAAGCAAGGCAACCTTGAAAGTTAAATGTTAAATATGAAACAACTACTGTCAGCCTGAGTTGTTGAAAGACTGTGTGCTATAGGACCTACTTGCATACCTGTTACTTACCCCTAATCCAGTGACTTGAAATTACCTTGACCTAGTAAATGATTAAAATATTATTTTCTATTGTTCTTGAGCTCTTATACATTTTAAAGGTCTATTTGTTACACCTGTGAGCCCACCCTAACTAAAAAAGTCTCATACACAAATGTAGTCTCAAAGAACTTTTCTGAGGAAATAAACCCTATGCTAAATTATATTGATAACCATATTTTCCAAAATTTGGATAATCTGAAATAATGGAAGAAATTCATCACATATTCTAACTATGGCATCTAAGATATCAATGTTATGATGAAAAATTATTTTGAGTTAATGTTTTAATTTTTCTCTCACTTATATAATATTATTCTCTTGCCTAGGAATAATTTTTAAACACTTTGTCAACATGAAAATTCAAGTCAATAAAGCCTCAGATATACTAACTGGGTCACTGTCTTGACCATTTAGATCTTCCTATTAATATTATTGTATCAGTACTGGTTTTTAAAATGTGAATTTTAGAAACTTAGATTTAATTTGTAGATTATTAATATTCATTTCAAATTAGAGTTGAAAGACATTTACTATCATTGTATTTAATTCTTAAATATTTCCTCCCATGTGCCACTAATTATTTATTTTACATATTTTTGTTACTTTCTTCATACTTACCTTGTTTAGGGTCTCATTCAAGCATTAGAAAATTAACAAAAATAAAGAGTCTGTATGTATTTGGGCAAACTCTGTAGCATGAATAAAGACATATAGAAAACTGAATTCAAAAAATAGACAAAGCAACTTTAGGAATCAACACTGTATTTCGAAACATAGTTTATTGACATAATTACTGTTGTCCCAGTGGTCATATTTTGGCTTTGGGATACACTGACCAGTAGAAGAGAGATTGGGTCAAATGCAGGTAAGATCAGGTAGTCTTAGTTTATAAGAGTACATCTGTAGAACACAAACACTTCACAGCTGTAGTACCAAATTTTAAAAAATATGTAAAAGTTAACTATTGTTGTAATTGAATATACATAGGAAAATGGTAATGTTTGTTATATGCAAAGTTTCTTGAGTTATCTCATGCAATATAGAATAGGATTCTTTGCTCTCCTCATGAATTATTATGTTATCTACTAAAAAGTCAAGACAGAATTATTGCATTGCTTTTCATTTTTTTTTAATCACAGATTTTGAATAATACTTCGAAATGGTGGTTACCTTTTGTTAAGGAGAGGAAAGAAACGAAGGTGAAAGAATAGAGAGGAACATATAGCTTTATATAAGTCATAATAATATTTAAGGATTGGTTATGGGGTTTTAAGCATTGATTGTACAATACAATAAATAAATATAACAGAAAATAGAGGTGAATCATGTAAAAGACAAATACCAATACTCAATGATGATGATGATGAATTCATCTGTTCATCTAAGGCCCTAAAATAAAAAGGAATTAAGCATGTGCAAAAGAAAGATCATATATTTACTTTTTACTGCTTTATGTGAGCATCTTTGGCTTATGAGTGTTTATGAGAGGGCAGAATAGCAAATAGTTATACTCATTTTCTTTGTATGAAGACCAACCCAGCGGATAAGCACTGAAGATTTTACAGACACTGTGAGACAGTCTTATACAGTAGTTGTGATTGTGTGTTAATCATAGCTGACTTGTTTCCTATGCCTTAGGGTCTTTTAATACCTTTAAAATATGCTGCCAAAAATTCTGGTATTTAAAAGTGTGCTCAAATAGAAAGTTTTGTAAAATTACTTGTCTGGAGGACACTGGAAAAAATGGAATACTCTAGAATATACTCTTTTAAAAGGCTCTAATGAATTCCAGAGGTGTACTAAAAGATTTGAGATAAATCTATATTTTTTTGGAGTCTATTAGAAGCCTATTTCCAATCTAAATTTCAGAATAAATCCAGAAATGATTCTGTAGAGTTACTTAAACTATTCAAACTTTTAAAATTCTGACTTAAGAAGCTATATAATTTAGTGACTGTAAAGCTAGGCTGACTGGATTCAAACCCAAGCTCAGCCATACACTAACTCTGTGACCAAAGCAAAATACAACATTCTCTCTGGCTTAGTTTCCTCCTCTGAAAAATATGGATAATCAAGTACCTATACTACAGGATTATTGTGATGCTTAATTTAACATACATAATGTTATTAGAATAGGATTAGTGTCTCACATTTTGTAAGAACCCCTAAATGTTATCCATTATTACCTTTATAGCAACTTCAGGGCCTACACAGAGATCTAAAAAAGGCAGCTTCCATTTTTTAATATAGCAGATATTTAGACGGGACTAATTCACGATATCTACTTAAGCCATAGCAGCCAAATCAATAATGTGAATACGTATTTTATTTTTTACCTAATTACGTTAGTAGTTTTTTTAAAAAATATATATTTCTTAAAAGAAGTCCTTTAAACATCCTTAATTTGTGAGATTAACCAAATAATGTGTTTGTACATAAAAATAAAAAATAAAACCATTCTGGTTTATAATCTATTTTCAAGAACAATACGTCTATATTATTGCATTTTAATGATTGTATTATATATTAATGAATTAATGAACTGTATTGGTATAATATTACTTATTTAACCAATTATGCCATTCTTTGCAGATGTCTGAATATTTTGCTAGAATAATGTTCTAAAAAATTAGAATGGCTTAAGACCCCTTTTTAAATAAATGTTGCTAAAATGTCTTCCAAATGGATTGGATTTTACTAGGTTGCATTCATACCTGGTTATTAGACTGTCCTCTTTCTGAAACCTCAACAACACAATAAGCCTTTTCGAAATCTGCCAATCTTATGGTCAAAGAATATAGCAAAGTGCTGACTCCATCTGGATATGTTTTATAATGAAATATTAACATTTATCACATTTTCAATTGTTTTTTTTTTAATATTCTGTTCATTTCTCTATCAGGGTATCTATTTTTCTTATTGATTTTGGAGAGGTTTTAATCCATTAAGGATAGTAACCATTTGTCAAATATTTCAACTAATTTTTCAAGCCAGTCTTTCTTATTTTAATGTTGTTTACAATGTTCATAGTTTTATTTTAAAAAGAGAAAATCTGGTAACACTTTACTTACCAAAATTAGCAATATGAAACATCATATAGTCATTTAAAAAATGTCATTTTTGAAGAATGTCACATGAAAAGTAAAAATGTTCAGGATGATGATATATAAAAAGACGAATTAGGAAGTAAAAATCTATATATTATAACCTCAAAGTTGAAAAAGAGAATATAGATTTAAAACAGTAAAGATATATAGAAAAATATTAGTTGAGTAGGGGGTAATATGTTATGGGTCCTTTTTATTTTTCCCTTTAGTCTTTTCTCTGGAGCACATATACATGGTTTTTAAAATCAGGAAAATGTATTAGTAAAACCAAACTTTTTTCATTGACAGTTTGAACCAAACATCTAACATAAGAAAAGCTGATGTCACTTAAAGATTTCTGCACATCTCTGTAAACATAAAATTTTATGTCTATACAAGATCAATAGTTCATCCTAACAAACATACTCATCCAAAATGCCAACATGATCATTGTAGTGTTAATTAAATTTTATTGTAACAATAATTTAAAAGTGGCAAGACTGCCAGCTGAGATGTTGATTTAAAGATGCAGCTAAAATGTTTTATTGTTATATTTGCTTATAGATTGAGCTAATTAGTTCAATTATATTTACATGTTTTTGTTACTAAAAATAGTATTTTAAAGAGACAATACATTTAAAAGAATTTTACATGCCTCTACAATTTGATCATGTTATGACAAAGGTTCAAGGGGAAATTTAATGAGGAAACTCATGAAAAAAAAAAAAAACAGCGGTTACATCGACCCACTGATTCCTATTCAAAATTTGTCAAGGTTTAAAAGACCAAAATATACTACACATTAATGTACTAGTGTATGAATATAATGTTTCCTGAAAACCATTTCTATTTCAAGCTATATCTTAAAATATTCATATTGTTCATTCTAAACTTTCTATATAAAGATCTACATTATTTACCTATCATGCATATAGAAAGAAGAGACATGAGGTAAATACTGAATGGTTCCATTGTTATTGTCTTATAATCAAACTGATACAGAAATGTTAAGAGGTTACTTATTTCAACACTTGTTTATGATGAAATGTGATTCTGTATGATGGTGATCAGTGGGAATTTTGTTGATATATTTCACCTTTAATCTAAGGCCTGCTATTAGTAAGTCATGCCTTTTTTAATTTACAACAAAGAGACAGAAAAAATTACGTAAATGCAGATTTTATTCCCTCACTTATTCATTTAATGGATATTTATTGAGCACTGATTATGCTCCAGTCATTGCACTAGAAGCAGCAGCTGCAACATTAAACACACAGAGGTGGTTCTTGCCGAGGGACCTTTCAGGGCAGGGGGATAAGAGAGAAAAGCCAGTTGACATGACATCACACAGCATACAGTGTGATGAACATCATGATAGGAGTTCAGGGTGCTTTGAGAGCTCACAGTCTAGGGGTCAAAGAAACACTTTGATGGAATCAACTGATATGTTAGGCAGGCAGAAAGGACCGTAATCCAGGCAGGGGAAGTGCCATGCAAGGACTTTGAAAAAGCCAGTTATGTTTGGATCTCTATAGTGAGAATAAATGTGGCGAGATGTGTTGTTAGAAAGATAGCAAAAACCTTTAAATCTGTGCTGGAGCTTGGATTTTATCCCAAGGGCGATGGGAAACCTTTGAAAGATTGTAAGTAGAGAAGGGACTTGATTATTTTTGCATTTCAAATCACTCTTGCTGGAGTGTGGAAGACAAGGTGGAAGGAGACCGCCCAGCAGGACACTGAGGTTGTTCAGCAGCCTACACAGGAGGTGGTGAAGCATCTGGAGACGCAGCTGACCTTGGGAGTCACTTAGAAAGAAGAATCAACAGGACTTAGTGACTTAGTGAAAGACAGGAGGTGTCAAGATTGACAGACTGCCAGTCTTGGGGCCTCAAAGCTTTATGTTTATGAAACATAGATAACTTCAAATCCATGATCACTAAAAGATAACCTGATACCTAAAACAGTTCTCTTAATAAAATGTTACGTAGTTCCCTTTTAGTCAGTAAGGACAGTTTAGATAAACTGTCTAAATTTTACACTGAATAAATTTTTCTTATTATATATTTTAGTATATAGTAATAAAACCATGGGATTGAGTCTCTGGGAACTCCAGCTATAGAGGACAGTGATTTTGAGCAAACAAAAGTGAAATTTTGTAAACCCACTCTTCCTGATTATTTGTGTAAGTATAAGGTATTTTCAACTCACCATTATTTGAACAATAATTATTTACCCACTCTATCTCCAAACTTTAACAAAAAGATACAACTTTTAAAACATAAACTGGCTAATAATCTACTTGGGTGTGGAGGTAATATTTTGTTAAAATTCTTAGCAAAGTCTTCTGAAAATTAATTGACATTTGGATGTATACAGCACAACCTAAAAGAGCACCTCTCATATTAGTAGCTCAATAAATGCTAGCTGAATCTGAAGTAATTGAGTTCCTAGAGAATGCTATGTCTTGGAGCATAAAGATACAGCATTTAATGTCAATTTTAAACTACCTATAAAAGAATGTTCATAGGGTGAGCATTAATCTTAAAAACTAATCATGGACTTTATCATCTGCCCAATGTCTGCGTACTCCTTCCTGCTCCCACTAGACACAACACCTTGAGATTAGATGTGGATCCTTGTCCCAGTCCTATCATTATTAACTCTGCAATCTTGAGCAACATATAACCAGCAATTTAGTCACAGTTTCTTCATTTGTAAAATACCATGACTTCTCTACAGAGTTATTGTGAAGATCAAGTAAGATAATAACATATGAAAAAGATAAAGCCCAATATAAATAGGAGATTAGCTCACTTCATGATTGGCTGCTAAATAAGTGTTTTTATTAGATACGCCCTCCTTATGAAAGCTGTTTTGAAAGCCCATATTGACTTGAAATACAACTGCTTTGTAAAAATGTTTGTATTCGCTAATATATTTACACCATTAAAATATAACTGCATAATATGTGGTATAATAATTTGTTTTGCAAGTGTCCCAAGAAGTGACTGAATGTACACCAAAATAAATAAATGAAATAAGCTTAGATTATGAATTATTTACAATAAATTTTCTCATATCAGGAAAAAAGGAATTATGTTTATTAAACATGATTATAAAGTTATGATCTTATTTTTGTGCAAAAATCATGTTACTATACAATTGTTTCATTCTCATTGGCAATCTGTTATTGTGTCCTACAGTGTAATAAGGTACTTTCCTTAGTAAAACTAAAAGGCCACAAACGTATTTATTAAAAACCAGTGATGCCACTACATACCTATCAGAATGACTAAAATAAAAAAATAGTGACAACACCAAATACTGGCATAAATGTAGAATGACTGGTGGGAATGTAAAATAGGACAGTCATTCTGGAAAATAGTTTGGGAGTTTCTTATAAAACTAAGTATGTAATATATAATCCAGCAGTTGTGCTCTTGGCCGTTTATTCCAGAGCTATGAGAACTTATATTACACAAAACCCTGTATACTACAGTTCATAGTAACTTTATTTGTAATAGTCAGAAACTGAAATCGGCCCCACTATCCTTTAACAGATGAATGGTTAACCAAACAGTGGTTCATACATACTAAGCATCAAAAAGGAATGTACTGGTACACATATAACCTGGATTAAACTCCAGGGAATTATTTTGAGCGAAAACAAGTCAACTGGAAAAGATTCCATATTTTATGAATCTATTTATATAATTTTTTTATATAAAAAATTTTAAATGACAACATTTCAGAAATGGAGAACAGATTAGTGGTTGCCAGGGGTCAGGGATGGGCTGGGCTTGGGAGGAAGGTAGGTGTGGCTATAAAAGGACTTTGGGGTGGTAGAACTGTCCAGTGTCTTAATAGAGGTGGTGGATACAAGAACCTACTCAGGTGATAAAATACAGAACTCACACACAAGAGTGCAAGTAAAACCGGGGAAACCTGAATAAGACCAGTGGATTGTGTCAATGTCAATATTTTGATTATGATATTATACTATAGTTTTGTAAAGTATTAATATTATGTTAACTGAGCAAAATGTACAAGGAATTTCTGTGTATTATTTATTACAACTGCATGTAAATCTACAATTATCTCTTAAAATTTTCAATTAAAAAATCAGTAATATTGCATAAATAGTCTAAAGAAAACTTAACTGTATGTGTATAAACATAGGGTTTATAATCACTTTTCCCTTTGTTCCCATGGAGTCTCTCATTGATTCATTCATTTATCCATTTGCATTTTCACTCAACAAATACTTTCAAGCAATGACTGTGCCCAACACCTATTGGCACAAACAGATATCTCTATGCACCCGATACACAGTGTCATGAATAAACATCTTTGTGAGCCCACCTCAAAAGTCTCAGTAGGAAGAATAATATTTGATTAAAGATCTGAAGGAGGTGAGGATATGTTGCTATAATTAGTTGTGCAAGCCTGTTTCCCTCTGTAGCTTTTGATTTTCAAGGTTAAGGACCTCATCGTAATCGTTTTTCTATGTCAAAAGGTAGGGAGCTGCCACAGAGAAGGAACTTAGTAAGTACATATATGTTCAGTGAAAAATCTCAGGTTTCTTAACTTAAAGTTCAGTTGTATTTCAACTACACTAGGCTTCCTACTTCAGAAAATTCATAAATTTGAATATGATACTGATATAAATCAGCGGCGTACCTAGAACTTGCTACACCTTCATTGCTCAACAATTGAATTTAATAGGGGTATGATTTTCCAAATGTTGTAATCCAACACATCCAGAGTACAGGTAAAGAAAATGAACTGAGACTATTGAGGAACAGGCCTAAGATCACATATAGTGTAAACTGATGGACCTCCCTCCCAAATCTACATTTTTCACAACATAAAAAAGATAAGGTTCTAAGTAATATATTTGGTTAATTTCTGTCTCTACTAAATCTGATTTTCTTCCAGGTCTTAAGCTTGTCGTAAGTACTTTTTCCACAATATTGCCAATTTTATAGTTAGCGCCACCATCACCAATATGAGACTCAGAAGTTTTATGCACAACTCCTTCGTACTTGTGACTATAGGCTAAGTTTAAGATATATTTGCCTTCAAATACCCGCCTGCAGTAATATCTTATGTCTTAGTAAATCAATAACAAAGAAGAACTCCCTGAAATTCCAAAGGAAACTAATACAAAAATAGGTTCACTTTGGACTGAAAATATGACCACAGATATGGAACTAGCATGACCCCTTAATCTGGGAAGATGAAATGGCCAATTTTTTGGTATAAAATGGGAACAGCACATATGGCTAAAAGCCATATTAGAGATGAAATTACTACTACTTATGTGCTGTTACAAATTGCAGATAAAAGATGATTACATATATTATAGTTATCTAGTTTTCATTATAAGAACTAAATGATTTAAGATTATAGAAAAGCCAGACTGAATGAGGAGTACAGAACAGGTACATTAATGAAACATTTACCTTTGTTGCTCACTGTTAAAAACCTTTCAGAGACTCATCGTAGACTGTGAACTGACTCTGGTTGTCATTGGGGATAATGTATTTGTGAATGAATTGATCACTGGCTCAAAAAATACCAATACTTGCATTATGAGTCTGTCAGTGACTCTCCATTACTGTCAAGAAAAAGCTCAAACTTCTTCATAGGAGATACAAAGGTCTTCATGAGCTATCTCTCCTCTCCCTCTCCACGCATTCCACACCCTCCAATCCTTATCTCTCCATGGTTTAATGAACATGCCATGCTTTCGACACCTACTTCAGTGTCTTTGCATGTTACTCCTCTCTGTGTACCTCCCACCAGGGCAAATTTCCTTAAAATAGTTTGTTATCTTCATTTGGCGGCTTTCCCTGAACCTTACTTCCCTTCTTCCCTGAGTTCTAAATACTATTACTTGTTGAGCTTATTATACAATATTAAAATACTATTTATATTTTGTCTCTTTCAGTGGATTAAAACTTCTGAGCAAAGTGTTTTATTCATGCTTCAATAAGCAATAATATAGAATTGAATACCTGATATAAAACTAAAATAACAGTAACTAATTTTATTGAGTGCTTAATAATTGTCAGGCACTCCTCTGAGGTTTTGTTTATTATCATCACAACTTAATGAACTACATAACTCTTGTTATTCCAATTTTACCGATCAAGACACTGAGGCACGTTGAGTTTAAGTAACTTGCCAAGGTTACAAAGCTAGCAAGTGATAAAGCCAAGGTTTTAATCCAAGCACTCTGATTTCAACATGCATGTTCTTCACTATACTATAGCTATTTCACACATGTGTGTGTGTGTGTGTGTGTGTATATATGGTTATGTGTTCTTAAGTAGGCATATATACACACACACAATTCAAGTGCATGCACATGTGTATTTACTTGTGCATATACATGAAAATCATTGGCTTTAAGAATAAACTCTAAACGGTAGTACAAAGTTAGTTACTTCAGTGACTTAGAAGTTTTAACAGAAGACCATCTGATGTCCTAGAAATTGTCTTCTTTCCTGCAGATACATGGAAATACTCTAGTTAATAATTTTCAATGCAAAATATCAATGTACATGGATTTTTAAATGTATTAAGCAGATAAGCTTTGAATTGAGAATATACACTTAATGTTATGAACCATGTAAAATCTACTAGATAGATTAGCAAAATTTAGAAAATTTAGGCATAAGGAATGCATTACAAGATTAGATCTGCAGAATACTTTGGCATATATAATTACCTGAATAACTGTTTTATTTAGAATAAAAATATGTTTATAAATATATTAAGCTTTTTTTCCTCCACAATGTTATTTTACATTCCAATTTTTTTAATTCAATTTTTTTATACAAGTGGTTCCCAAACTTTGCCATACACTGTAATAATCTGGGGATCTTTTTAAAATACCGATGCCTGAAGCTGGGTGTGGTGGCACACGCCTATAGTCCCAGCTACTCAGGAAGCTGAGGGGGGAGGATTGATTGAGCCCAGGAGTTTAAGTCTATAGTATCCTATGATAGCACCTGTGACTAGTCACTGCACTTCAGCTTGGGAAATAGAATGAGACCCCATCTGTTCAAAAGAAAATATTGATGCCTGGACCACCACCACCCTCCAACTGTCTCTAGCCAGACATTCTGATTTAACTGGTTATGAGCTGAGACCTGACTATTAGGATTGTCTAAAATCTTCCCAAATGATTCCATTATAGGAACCAGACTTCTACTTTCCCTAAATTTTCCTCTAAATTTTTATTGGAATTTCCTCTATATCTCATTTAAAAGCAATTCTGACAAAAAAAATTATTCCAAGTGATCATCAACAATGTCAGAACTCAATATGTAGTTTATGATATCAAATACACTACCTTGTTACTGCATTCTTCAAATATAATTTCTTTTTGATTAATTCTCTTTACAGATAATAAAAATCATTTCTTTACTAAATCTTCTCTTCAAGGACACAGTCAAATTTACTCCCTAATCACCAAACTTAATTATGCAGAATTATACTTCATTTTCATTAAGTATAAATTTCCATGTACTTAAAATAGAAAAGTATATAGTTTGAACAGGGAACAGGTTATTTAGAAGACAGGAGGTTTAAATAAGGGTAAAAATATACAGAAACACAAAAGTTCCAGGATAGTATCACACTACACACTCCTCAACATCCTATCTATCCTAATCCCTGTTTATAATCTTATGTATTGTCTCAAGTTAAAAGCAGTAAGTAATACTAATGTTCATGTTGATGTGAAGATACGGTCTTCAAAAGCCAACTCTCTACCTAAGTATGAATACATTTATACAACAGTTATGTCAATATCCATATGCTATATTTAATAGTCACTAAAATTGTTCACAAATTTTTGGTTCTCTCTTCTTTCAGAGTCGTGGTGGAACTGCACTGACCCACACCAATCAACTTAGGCATAGCCATTTGACTTGGTTTGATCAATGAAATGTAAGTTTCACGAGCAGAAGCTTCAAGAGCCAGTAGAACTTCAACGTGTTGTCTTTTCCTTCTTCCACAGCAACCGACAAAGTTCTAGATATCAGTTGCTCTGTCAGCCTATGTAGAGAAGTAAGGACAATACAATGTGAAGCAAGGAGCTAGCCATTCCTCAGTGGACTTTTAACATGAGTGAGAAATAAATCTGTGATGCTTGAAGTCCTTGAGATTAGGGGGGCGGGTTTCCTGCAGTGAAATCTAGGCAATCCCTAATGAAATTCTATATGTACATATAATTGTATATGTAAATATATGCATCTATTTCAGAAAAATATGCGGCACTTGTATAAATGAATTTGTTAGGTTAAGAACTGGCCATATTCTGAACTACTGCAAGTACAATGTATGCAAAAATATATCCAAGGAAAAAGTGATGCATATATGATGATCAAAGAGTTTTGCTTATCACATGCTCATGCTGAGAATTCATTAAGCATTTTTGCTATTAAATTTATAGAAAGAGTTGTCGGCTCCACTTTGCTGACACCATAAGTCACATTCATCAGTCTCCCACATGATGATAAATCACTGAATGATACAATGAAAATGTTGATGATTACAGTTCAATCATAACAGATGTACAGCTAAATCTGTGCTCTCCTAAGACATCACGTCAAACGCAATTTTCTGAGTGGAATGATTTTTCAGACTAAACAGTGCATCACTCTGAAGTCTAAATTTGTGTATTATGATTATTGACATAAACAATGAAATAAATCCAATTTCATCTGCAGAAAACAACAAATTTAAAACAATAGATTCATAAATTGTTAGACACTGAAGAAAACTCCTGGAATGGCTAGTTATAAAACTTGAAAGAAATAAGTGTGTTTCTCTTTAATCTGTATTTTCAAGTATTTTATAGTTATAAAAATTATAACTAGATGTGAAACATTTTACACAGGCGTACAATATAATCACCAAAAGGCCACATTGGGATGACTTTTTATTAGGAAATACATGGTAAGCATGACTGTCATTAATGATAAAGATTGTGTAATATATTTATTGATGTGTTGGTGTGTGTTAGAGTGTGAATTAAGGAGTCAAGAATAATAGTAAACACATTCTACTGCATGACATTATATGAAATTTATTATTTATGAATCGTCACAAATAAGAAATAAGTTGCTTTATTTTTAACAATAGTATCATTGAGAAGGTAAATTTAAACTAAAAATATAGAATATGTATGTGTATGTGTATAGATTTCTTTTGAGGAAATTCTATTTTTTATTCTCTCATTTCAGTTTTCTCTACTCAATTTGGAAAATACTGAAAGGCATTCAATGTTTGTTTTAAATTATGCATAGGCCTATCTACGGCATGAAGTATATGTGTACTCTCACTGAATAATAGTCTCCTCTCATTTTTCTCATCTAATTCTAACTTAAGGCAATAATTCTGCATACTTTTTTTTGAAATAATAAACTAGTGGTATATATAGGCTTAAAAACAAAAAATACTAAATTAAAATAAATACGTGTTCTTAGTAGTCATTACTTTCCCTTCATATTTATTGCATTTAAGAACATTTATAATGCTATTGAATAAACTGCATTTGTATTGACAATTCACCATATAAGTTTCTAACATGTACACAAATGTGCACATTCATCCTTATATATGCATATTCATATAGTTCCTCAAAGATCATTCATTGTAGAATTATTTGTAGCCTCAAAGTAATAAAGTGCAGCTACACTCTGTGATGACTGACTTTTTAAGAACTAGATAGGGCAAAAGTTATACAACTGTGTTGATCAAAATTTTATTTAGACAAATTAGAACATTTCAGTCTTAAACAAAAGTTTTAATATACAAAAAGCTCATTTTATGTAAAATGGTCTATTTTATCATAATAAAATAAACACATCTAAAATTATTTAATACTTGAAGTAATATGTTTTCTGAATAACTAGAACCCAGACAAAATGTCATTATGTATATTTTAAAATTAAATTAATGGATCAGATATAGAGAATTTTGCATTTACACAATACAATTCTGCTGGTTTCAAAGTTACGTTTTTCAGTGTCATAACCAATGAACTTAGAGAGTTAAAAGCAATCTTTAAATGATGCCTCTTATCAAATTCAACATCATCTTTATAACTTTTTTCTACCCAGAGTCCCCCTATAAATTTTAAAAATTTCCAGAGTATATATCTGTAAAACCTAACATAAATTTAGAAAAATACATTAACATGTAAAAAAGGAAATTACACCAAAATAGCCAATGCATGGAGTTAAATATTTACTGTGATACCTATTCTGATGAGCAAGCACTGCTCTTGGGAAGGGGATGGGACAGCTCCTTTCCTTCTCCAGCCCATGCTAACGCTTCTCCCTTAGCTTACTAATGCCAATTTCTAAAATCCTCCAACTTTGGACCACAGAAAGAGGAATAGAAAAGTTCGTATTTGATTGGTGAGGATCTAGTGTTGGAGCTCTCAGAATGTAACAATTGTCTAAAGTGATTCTTCTCCCCTAGGCACTTTTGTGAACTCTGTGGGAAAACCACATCCTCTCTCTCTCCTGTACCATTAGTTGGGATATTGCTCCCTAAATTTCCCATGACAGGAATGAATGCAACAATCCTGCAATTTCTGTTTGCAAACGTCACTTTGACCCTCCAGACCATCCTCTTGGAAGGACCCAGAATAACATCATGCCAGCCCTTTCCTGTAGCTCTCATATGGTCCTTGGGGAAACATTCTTTTTCTTGGATCAATTCTGGAAGTCCAGCACAATCTTGTCTCAGTCACTCCAAAGTCAAGGCAATTAGTCAGCTTGTTTCTCACATACCAGTCCACCATATCACTCAAACGGATAAAAACTTCTCTCTGATTTTCATAAAGACACACTCCTGGAGAGAATCATGCCCACACTCATTCCCCTCCGGAGGGTGTGGGGATGAGAATCACTGTCTACAAGGAATTCTCTTCACAAATCATCCTCAATCTCCCCCTCAGTTTTGGTGAAGCATTTAAGAGTCCCAATGCTAGTTTTCCCCTTGCTGTCTACTTTCAAGTTAAGCATGGTAGTCTTGTACTTTGGAATGTGGTTCCTGTTGTCTTTAGATCTCAGCCGAAACTTCCATTCCAAATATACTTGGTTACATATATTATTGGAAGTGAGGAAATTTTTGTTTTACAAAGTAGCTTAAATGCATTTCTATACAATGTTAGTGCATTTTAAAAACAAGTCATAAAATGTTCAGCCCCTAATTACCAAATTCTGTTAATCTAGATCATTCTGATGAACAGAACAATTCCCTTTGCACTGGTTTGTGATATGTAAACACAGACTGAAGTAAATAGTATTTTTACAGTGCTTTACAGAAGGCTATGTCCCTGTACACATACTCTCTGTTTAACTTATGATTTCAGATCAGTGGGGAAGCTAAATAGCCACATATACATCTGGTTATATCATTAAAATAACCCAGAATATTAAACTGTCTCCACTTTCATTTCCCATTTACTTAAGTGGATAAGCCATTTTACCCAAGTTTAATTTAATTGTGGTGATCATAATTAATAGTTGTTTGAGGGAAAATAAATATGAAACAGTTCATAGTTTGCATACCTTGTTTGTCATATGTAGGTTAATAGAAAGCATTTGAGTAATTTTTAAAGCCAGCAACACAATGTGGGGACAGCAAGGTATAGCAGAAAGGACTCTGGGCTTGATATCTTTATCCAGTTCAGATCTGTATTTCTATTTCTATTATCATTTAGAGTATTTAATAGGTATTATCAAAATTATTTTGAAAAGCATTTACTCTCATATGAACATGTACACCTGTACATATTCAAACAAAGCCACACCATACCTCAGTTATCTTTTGATCACGTTATTTATAGTGATTTTGTTCCAGAAAAAAAAAAACAACTTCAAAATGATAAAATAAGATACAGTTCAGATAATTCATAGCTACAGGAATCAGGTATACTTAGTCTTCAGATTCTCAGTTTTTTTTCATCTGTCAAATAGTGATAAAATGCCAGTTTATTACTTTCCAAAGTTATTAGGCTCTGGTAATTTAATGTAGGTAAAAATGCTCCATAAAGTCATACATATAGATAAGGCAGTTGTACCATATTCCTAAACATACACATATGCACGCAAGCATGAAAATTCAAAACAACCTAGTGTGTCTCTGGGGAATTCATCTCTGAAATTTCCTGACTGCTACTAGAAATCCTTTAAATTTCAATAGTAACATGCTTTATCACTAAATAGTACCACTTAGAGCATTTTATGTATAGGAATGTTTTGTAAAACTTCTCAATTGGCAGATTCATTGCCCTATTAGTGAAAGGCTATAAAATTTATATTTTCATTCTATATTCTTTTAACTAAGAACTTTAAAAAATCAAAATGATTTAATATTTTCAATTTAGCAGGCTTAATGCCTTTACTAGGTAGAGGTGTCTTGCATACCAGAAGTTCATCTACAATTTGGAAGGTGATCTTTCTCCAAGAATTCAGAAATGCTGTAATAACTTTATATGGCTCTGAACTGCTTCATTCCAAAATCTCAAGGCTTTTCTAATATGGCAGGTTTAGCAAATTCCAAGGCTCCAATCTTAGCATTTTAAACCAAACTGATAAATTGGATCCTTAACTGTAAAATTTCTGATCCTAATAAAAATATGAAGTTTAACAATTCCTTCCTCATCCTGCAACATGCAGAAATTAGAAATGAGTACAGCATTTCTTTTTTTCCCTAGCTTTCTGTTTCACATGAATCTGAACTAGAAAGCATATTGAATTGATTTAAATTGGAACCCACAGAAGGAAGCTGGCTAAAGACATGAAGACTAACTCATAGTCTGTGACCAGACTGGTTTGTCTAATGATGTAGTTGTTGTCACAATAAATGGCTACATGCACAGATTTCTGTCTGGTTAGACATTTGGCTTGAAATAAACATTCAGAGAATTGAATCCAAACATCAACTAGGCCAAAAGTTGCCTTAAACTCTGCCAACCTGATGCTAATTCAACTAGGAGTAACATGCTTTTTTGTTTCACAACAAATGAGTCTTTGAATCTATTAAACTGAAACTGATAATAATTTCAGGAACATGTCTGATGAGATCATTATCCCATTACAGTAGGCCTGGAACCTAATTTTCCTGTCAAATGTCACTTACCTACTTTGGTATCCTAGAAGTGGAAGGAATGATCCAAGAACTGAAAGAGGAAATATTCTAGCTGTGTAATTTGATTCAGAAAAAAGACCCACGTTTAACCACTTATTTTGTGAATGTCTATTTTACAAGTAAGTTTAGAAATTATTCCTTGTCTGAAATTAGTCCTAGCCTACCATCTTTAAATAGGGCTCTATTTTTCTGTGTGTGTCACTCATCTTGCAATGCTGTATACTAGTCAGCTAAAGGGAATGGCACTTAGAAATTATGGAAAAATATTAGTAAATAAAGGACATAACACATGTAGTTATTCGGATGGAAAAAATATGCCAAACAGGTGACTTTTCCAAATTACTTGAAGGTGAAAGGTATATGTCTAACCAAAATTAAAATGGATTTATTTAGAAGACACTGATATCTGTAATATTCTATGACAAAATAAAGAGAAAATACCCAGTTAAATACAAATATGAGTGTCTAGTTCAATAGCACCATACCAATATTTTCTGAACTGAGTTTCCAATGTTGTTTATCTTCCTCTTTGAAAAATAAACAAAGTGTTAGTTTTTTGTATTGATATCCAAATGTATACCAGCTTTCAATTTGGAAATATGCAACAATTAGAGAGTTTCCTTTTTCCACTCAAATTATATCATTCATGGGACTAGGGTAAGCTACAAAATTTGTGGTGCTTAGTACAAAATGAAAATGTGGAGCTTGTTATTCAAAAGTAAGAATTTCAAGATGGCAACAACAAAGCATGGGCCTTTCTGAACATAGGACCCTGTGTAACTAGACAGATTACAGACCCATGAAGCCAGCCATAAATGGGGATATCAACAAAACTTTCTATTGACTCACATTTGCATTGCTAGTAGGATTGCAAAAGACATAAGGGATAGTTACTAAAGCATCTTTCCTTTCCAACTCAAATCAATAGAAAGTTACCCTCCAAATGGGTCCACCCATACTTATTTATCTGCCACGTCAAAATGAACAGGCTGTTGAAAACATGGCAGCAAGGACAAGAAGTAGGGGAATTAAGATACACGTCAAGCCCTCCAGCTTCCTGCCTTTGATAGAAATGCACAATAGTGTACTGTTTGCAACATCCTTTCATTCCTTTGCTTGAGAGTTCTGGCTCACACCCACTGGAGCCTTGTGAAAAGATGCAACCCTTACTTAGGAGAGGGGTTCAGAAGTGTTTGCTCATTTTCAGGATATTTTCTTGTTATATACAAAAAGAGAGTAAAGATCTGTAATATCTGAATTAAAACTCAAGTTTCAAACTGCCTTGTTCTTAAATCTTTCAAACTCACATAATACATTCACATAAAATATGAATATGAATAAAGCCTTTAAAATCATGACAAGATTACTTTAACTCATATATATGAATTTCATGAAACACCCAAGTTCAACTCTTACATCATTATTAGCATTACAGTAAATTACTGACATATATACATAGTCTGGGGTCACTACAGAAATTGGGCAAGGAAATTATTCTTGCAATGCAGCCTACAGGCACACCTCAGTAACAATGACTTCTTTACTTTTCACTTATTGGCAGGTTTTCTTCAGTGTTTCAAAGCTTGACTAATCCACGAGATAATATCAGCATATTTAAAACCTTAATTTTATCAAATCCAACTTTATTTTGTAAATGAGGTTGATTTCCACTTCCTTTCATCCAAACTCTCATGATACGGGATTTGATAAGATGGTATAATAAATTGTTTCCCTACAGGGAATATACATCTAAGACAAAGTATATTAACGAAAGAAGGGGAAAAACGATTTATACTTTAAAAGAAGTTTTCAAAAATTAGCATTCAGGATAGAAAGATCAAGAGATGGATTTTATCTTCCTAATTTTTGAATTACATACTATCAGTACAATTTGAAAGTTCATTTTAGATATACCTGGTGCATTTCCAGTTAAAACAAATGTTAGATAAATATTTTTCTAAATTTATTTCATACGTTTTACTCATAAGGATTTGCAGCAAATATAGCAGTATCTTTCAGTTTCTTAAAAGAAAAAGATCAAGATTTTCCACTTCTTCACTTACTTTTACACTGCCTTAAATTAAAAAAACAAGAACTCAATAAATAGAGATCAGACAGAGAAAAGGCAAGTATAGGTTGAGTATCCCTAATTCAAAAATCCAAACTGTATATTCAATATTATAATAACATTGTAATAAACATTCTGGAATGAAAAAAAAATGCTCCAATATCCTAAACCTTTTGAGCACCAATATGACACTCAAAAAAAATGTCTACTGAAGCATTTCAGACTTCAGATTTTCAGATTAGAAATACTGAACCAATACAGTGTAAATATTCCAAAATCTGAAAAATATCTAAAATCCAAAACACATCTGATCTCAGGCATTTTGGATAATGGATACTAAACCTGTAATGGTAATCTGAAGGCTAATAATTAACTTGGGTAGTCAAAGCTAAGTTATATTCAAATTTTAATAGTTCCCAATGAAAACTGTTACGCACCTGTATCTTTGAAACCTGATAAACTACTTCACCAGTTAGTATCCACTTATTATAAAACATCTTTCATGAGAGATACTTTGTTTAATGACACAGAAATGAGATATACTTTAATTTAAATTGGTACTTGTTATCAATGAAATGTTTGTATGACCCCACAATTCATATGTTGAAGCTCTAACTTCCATGTGATGTCATTAGGATGCGGGGTCTTTGGGAAATAATCACGTTTAGATAAGGTCACAGGGTGAAGCTCCCGTGATAGGATTAATGCCCTGATAAGAAGAGTACAAGACATCTGAGCTTCCTCTTTCTGCCCTGTGAGGATACAGCTAGCAGGTAGCCACCTACAAGCCAGGAAGAAGGTCCTCACCAAGACCTGAATCTGTTGGCAATTTGATCTTGGATTCTGAAGTCTTCTGAACTGTGAGAAATAACTGTCTATTGTTTAAGCCACCCAGTCTATGGTATTTTGTATAGTAGCCTGAGCAGTCTAAGATAGCACTTGTCTGAAAAAAATATGAGAAAGCATGCTGACGAATTCCCACCACTTTAATTCTAAATATAAATATCAATGGTATGTGAAGAAATACTTAGTAATGTTATAAAATCTAGTTATTGGTAATTTTCATTCAATTCACTTAGTTGACAACATTTTCTAGTGTTCTCCATATTTAGCAATTACTATATAATGCCTAAATATATCATTTAGAGTAGTTTAGGGAGTATTGTTGAGAGTAGTCCAAAAAAGTGTATTCTCCACCAGCTAACAGTCTAAATTTCTACACTACTTTTATAGTAATTTTCTATCAACAGACTCTGCCATTGCTAAAAAAAAAAAAAACTATACATAATCAAATTTCATAAAATAAAAAGCTTTAGTTCCCTTCCTTCAATTATTAAAGAATTAAGAAAACAAAAATATAATATTAAGGACAGAAGAGAATTTAAACATTCTTTTGAAAATAGTAAATAACATGAAAAATCTTCACAAAAGTAATTATACATCTCTTAGATTCAGTAACTATAATTAGAAATATTTTCTTCTTCAAGAGGTATAAATAATTTACCACAAAACCTTCATAAAAACAAACTAAAGAGTAAATTTTAATGTAAGACAAATATTACCTGGACAATTGGTGTTTCTGAAGTGTTTTAATCTTTCACTAGCTCCATGACTTGGAACTACCAAGTTCATTTTATTATTAAATATTAAATTTCAGTCCAAATAGGAAAGCTTCAAAGAAGCAGAAGCACTTATACTTTCCTTAAAATATATTTTCATATATGCGAAACAAGTGAGATATCCTACACTCTGCCAATATCTTATTTGAATAATATTTATTAACTTCTTACTCTATGCATAGTACTATATCTTTTATTTCTTTTCAGTTAAGAATAAATTCAAAATTCACTCTGTATCTACCCCAAAATGCTACAGAAAAACTGTTGAGCTGAACTTTCAAAATAACAGTGTCTTTCAGGAACACAGATAATGTATTTTCAAGTCAATCTGCAAGTGACACTAAATGCCATGATATGCAGTCACTAGATTCCAAGGGCGAGGCAAAGCGTCGAATAAGACTTGGCCTGCATTCAAAAGTAATAAAGATAACCATATTAAATAGTAAAATTTTCAGTCATCCACTGAACTGCGTACACATGTGAATTCCCATTGACTGACTTTTTCAGATCTACACTAAACATGGAAATAAGCCAATAAGAAAAGATGATTTTACTTCGAATAATTCTTCATTCTAAACTGGACATATAACTTGTGTTAAAATACCATATATATGTGTTTGTATACATATACATATAAATTTATCTACATATATTTGCCTTTAATGCATAGTATTATAATATGCCATGTTTTCAAGAGTTCATGTTTAATGTAGTAATTTAATTGATTCACTTATTTGTTTTCCAATATTTCATTTAATAATTATTTTGAGGACTATGTGTGAGAAGTGAAATGCATCTCATTGACTTTTATATATTTTATGCTTAAGACACCTGAATATAGTAGGCAATCAATCCATACCTAGCACTGAATTAATGTCCTACTCTATAGTGAACAGGATCCAAAATATTGTTTATATCTGAGATTCTTTAAAACTTCTTGCATTAAGACACTATTATCAGCTCTGGTAGAAAAACTTTATTATATTTTCTACCTTCAAATATATTGTCTATTTGTTTACACTATTTCTCTCAATGTATTTCTTAAATATCTTGTGCTATACTAAAATGAATTCATTCTAAGTACAAAGTTATAAAAATTATATTACTGTGAACACTATGAAACCCAAAACATCTGGTAAGCTTTCAGAAAAGGTACTAAGAATGTCATACATTTATGTCTTTTTTTAACACATAGACTGTTGTGATATATATTTTCATTTTGTAGCATTGATACCTACATCCAAATTTCAGAAATGTTATATATACTATTCAACCCAAAATACAGTCAATTATGTCTTCTTATACATTACTGTATTTCTGAAAACTGTTTCAAGAAGTAAATTCAAGATTGTACAATTTAATTTTCCACTTAGGAAACTAATGTTTGGTATATAAGAAATCACATGCTATAGTCAGCCTAGAGTTATGCTCTGGAATAATCCCTCTGTATAAATGAAATTGAAATCTTAGGTGTATACTTTAAATTTTTTCTATAGGTCACATACATTTATTTAAACTATCTGAAACCATGATTGACTTATTTGGGCAGGTCTTATTCTTACCTCTTAAAAGATATGCATTACGTGTTTTAATTCTGAGAGAATGGGATCTGTTCAGGTTTTCCAAATCAATAAATCAAAAGTTTAAATCATAGCCACATAGGACTCTGCCTTTTCACACGGGGTTTTTGTGTATTTGTTTTAAACATATCTTCTCATAGAAGTTCCTTTCTGCATCCTGCTCAAAGGAGCATTCTCATTATTTTTGAAGTCCTGCTCTAGCCTTCCTAATAAACCATCCTTCACGTGTTATAAAAAGCACAGTGTGGTAACACTCAGACCTCCTTCATGGGATGCAACAAACTTATTATTTGCTCAAAGGTTCTCTTTCCAGGCAGATGAAGAGCATTATGAGCACAGTGGATGTCCTATTCTTAGCACATGGCACAATGCCTGGGTCAGTAATGTTCACTGAAAGAATGGATACATAATTTGTATTGATAATGTTTTTCTGTTTGTTTTTAGGAATCTTTTTGGTTTCTGCAAACTTGGAGATTTTACTCTAGGCTCAGACTTCTGGATCAAATATTTTTTAGATACTATAAAGATGAGTCACATAATTGGTCACATTTGTCTCCAGTTCATGGCAATGGTTTTTAATACCCTACTCAGAAAGTCAAGTATCCTTAAAGCCTAAACAAAGTTCACCAACAAAATGATCTTAATAGACAAGATATTTATTTCAAAGAATTCCAGTGGAAATTGTGGGTCAATATATTACAAGGATTCTTACAAAAACAAATTGCCTTCCCCATGGCAGGTTACATTTGTTTAACTGGATATTCTACATTTTTATTTTTGTTTGTTTTTAGAGATTCTACTTACAAGGAATTGAACTGAAACTTATTGGTTTGTATTTCACAGTATTCTGTCTGAAAAACCTCTTGAGGGTTACATTTTGATAGCTGCCACTTATCAAACTAAAGGCTCTTTATGCTAATAAACTGCACACATACATTTAACCAATAATTCCACAATTTCACTTGCCTCAACACTTTTCTTATGTCATTTAGTCTTCATGTTTTCTATATCTAGTTTGTCAGGTAGTACACTATAGTATATGAGAAAACACACTCTTTGGAAGCTCTCACTTTGGGATATTGTCATAAAATAAGAATGGGGAATTGTATATCATGCTTGGTTTCTTACACTGTAAAGGTGAAAATCAATGTTTTTCAAAAAAATTCTTTAAGAACAACTAAGTGGAAGAAGATAAGAGATTGTCAAAACTATACACATCATCACACTAGGAAAATTTCAAGACTTGAAAAATGTGGTTTTCTGTAGGGTTCTCTGTTTGAATGTATTGTGTTTTGATCTGATTGTGTAGCTCTGGATAATAATGTATTGGAGTCATCAGTGTAATCATAAGAGATTAAAAACTGACCAATAAAGTGGATAAATGTATTTAGAAATACTCTCAGAAAATTCAGAGGCATTTTAAATTAAAATTATATTATTTATACAACTCTGATTCAAAGTCTGCACTGAAAATACATCTAAGGCACAAACATAGAAAAGATCATGATGTCACTTCAGGGAAGGTAATATGTTAGTGTGGTGCCAGTAAATGGAAACTCGTAGTTTTAAAGAAGTCCACAGTGATAATGCATCACCGAAATTTATCCCAGATTTAGAAACTTCTAATGTGACTAAATATCGGATTTCTAATTGTTCAATGTTCATTTGTGCTTAATAGTTGCTGTACACTGAATTATCACAAAAGCATTTATGTATTAAGACATATGAAAAAAATCTGTTGCTTTGCAAAGTCATCTGAAACAGAAACACAAATTAACAATTTGTCTTAAGCCACTTAGACAATACCAATCAACTTTCACCAGGTATATTCTATATATAACCAAACACCTTTACTGTGGGAGGAAAACTCTCATGGAGTTCTACCTCATCAGTGGTACCATCATATAAGAGACTAGTAGACTCTATTCAAAAAACCACTGGTCTTTGCTTTGTATTAATTTTGTTAGCAGATGAGTTACCAAGTTAAAAATTAATGGGATCCCAAGTTAAAATATGAAAAAGAATGACCTAATGCAAATTAAAATATATAATTTAAAATTGTCAAAACTAATCCCTTCAGATTTTACATCATTTGCAATGGAAGTATCTACTAATCATTATTAATGGCATGACCATTACTTTAAAAACCATAGAGAAATAGCTTTAAAGAATTTTTGATACTTAATACATGAAGAATTCTGTAGTAAGCGTTTTTACAAGATACCGAAATAATTACTTGAGGTAAAAGAATAAAAGCTGAAAAATTTAAAATAATCTATGTAAATAATTATGAGTAGAGTTAGCAACATAATTGTATCCATGACACTTAACTGCACAGAGTTTAGTTATATGAAGAGAGCAAATAAAAGGACAATATAACTATAAGCAAATTCAGAATGATAAGCCTAGTTAGAGAAATAATCATATGGACTGAAAACATGTTATAGTCATCACACACAGCACAAAGCAAAGCTTTGTAACTCAGCTTTTATCTTTCTAAAAATGACAGCAGAGGGTATGCAAAGCTGACAGTGACTATTTGAATCAGAGAAAAAAGTAGTGTCACCTTTCAAATGAAGGGAGAAAGAGAAGGGTTTATTTAGTAATGTCAACAGTTGGTTACCATTGGCAAAATTACATGCATCTTCAGTGGGAAAATGACATACAGATCATTTCAGTTCATACCACAAATAGAATCAGCAACCAAGTATGACATGCATATGTCTTATATGTATCTATACATAGAATGTCTGCTCTATAAACCTTCTGGTCAGTTTACAAATATATACATGCAAATGATTAAATGCTAATTGGTACCTATAGAGCATAATCAAATTAACACTAATTATCATGCTGCATACACATTTATTTTTTTAAATTCTTTAATTAAAGTCTGTGTATGTGATGCTGTCTCTTGTTAGCTTTGAAAGTGTGTTCAAATTTAAGGAAGGTGATGCACCACGCAAAGAGAACCCTTAATTAAGGTAGACATTCACTAGGTAGGGATAGACATTTACTTGACTTTGTGATTTGAAATATTGAACCAATGCTATAAGAAAGCTTGCCTACGGTCCCAATTTGGTCCATGAGCTTTTTTCAAAATTACCAAAAATGTATTATTAAAACCTAAATATCAATGTATTTTGGAATTTTGTGTTTAATCATGTAAGATTAAACTTTTAAAAATGACAAATTCTAAAATACAAGCTATAATTATTAATTAGCCATAATTATTGTCAATCATGACTTAATACAAACTATTTTTTCTTCATATATACTGAATGCTATTTAGCAACTCATCCTAAAATTCATTTTGGTCTCTGAGTCTCCTTAGAACTATTACAGATCTACTATACATCAGGTCATCCTGTAATCAAATGCATACTTAGCTGTTAGAACCAAAAAGAAAATCTTTGTTTCACTTTAAAGCCTGTAGACAAGTTAGTCATTAAATAAATATTTACTGAATGTCTACCTATTCTGTGTCTGGCACTGTGCCTGGACCCTACAATTGTGACCATTCCTACTGCAAAGGAGTCTATGGAATGAGTGAAAGTCTGTGCCATTCCTGTGGGTTCACTTTTAAGCCATTCCCCATGCAGCTAAACTGCAGATATTCAAAAGAATATGAGAAAAGTCCATCTATGTACATAAAATCCCACTTATTTTTTCTCCAAAATTAGAAGGGAATAACTTTTCAAGGCTATATGAAAAATGGAGCTGTGTCATTTTCCAAAATGTATTTTCACAGACATGAAGTACGTAATATGTATACTCAAACTTTGCTAAGCAAATCAAGTTGGCTTGGTACTGAAACGATGAGTTGCCCTCTCATAATAGCAGAGCTCACCTACAGTCATAGATAATACTAGGTTACTTTAGATTAGCTTAGAGGATTCTTCGTGTGGACGAGTTGCTGTTGTGAAAGGGAAGAGATGGGAAATTCAAAATATACTTACACAAGTCCACAAATACTTAGTTTCTGTCCATAAACAAAGAAAAAGCCTTTTATGTATCTTCAGAATGAAAAGGGTAAGCGGAAAGATAATTCATCAATTTGTTAATTGCTTTATTTTACTGGAAACTATGACCCATGTTCATTTTAGTTATAACATACAGAAAAATAATGGTATAGGTGACATCTAAAGTTAGCTATGTATTCATGAAGAAAAAATATTGTACAGAAATATAAATACAGCTATTCATGGCCAGATTGATCTTTTATATTAATATATGACATTTTATGGATGCCAGCAGATTCTTTTAAGCTTTTTTAAAATGTCATCATAAAATAATTAGTTATAATACTAAGTTCAAGAATATAATTTAGTATCATAGCTCTAGCTCATTAAATCTTTTAAAGTTAATCAGTTTTTAATAAACTTTAGTTTTAGTTTAACACTAATAATTTGTTCATATTAAAAAAGATCTACTTAGAACTGTAACATATATATGATCTATAGATATCATATTATCTTACACATCCTCATATAGGTATGCAATAATCAGTATATTATTATAAAGTAATTGTATACTTTTACAAAATAATAAAGCAGTTGTTATTTAAAACAATATCATCAAAAAGCCTCCATAAAATGAAATACATTCATATTTTAATATAATTGCAATTTGTTCATATTTGTCATAGTATAAAAGTAATATTAATTCAAAAGGAAATATTCTTCAGATCTTAAGAAAATTACCTGTACTAGAGATTCACCATGTTTCCCTTTCTCCCTTTCTTGATTACATTCTATATATCTTTATTATTGCACTATCTATAAATTGAACAATCAAGAAAACTTTTTAAAATCATTATCCATGTTTCATTCTATCCTCTTCTGATATGTTCTTGCTAGTTGGTATTCATCATTGTAAACCATAATTTGGGGGAACAGGAAAGTATATGTATTCCTCATGTCTTTGACCCTGTCCACTAAATGCTTTAATAATCAAATTCTTGATATGCAGGATAAGTTACCTAATCATGTGAATTATTAGCTTCTTGGTTCAATTATATTCATAAAGTTTTCTTCTGAATCAATTTTCATAATATTCAACCATTTATCTTCAGAAATGTCTTCTGATATTAAAAATTTAAAACTGAAACTCTATCTCCTTTTTCATTTATACAATATCTGAACTTCTTTACAAATTATTTTGGACCCTAACAACTTTGGAAATGTATGTCATTGTTCTCTTTTAAGTTGGAATGTGATATCACTCTTTATAGAGGGCTTGAAACAAACCTCGAAATACAATTTTGGATAGTTTTAGTTACTTTTTAAATGCAGTTTACTTCCAAATGTATCCTAAAATAACTATTAGGAAGACTGTGGTTATAACTTGTACAAATTAGCCCTTTTTATAGTATGTTTTCTTCTAAATGTGTATTTCAATGTGCTTTAGTAACTTCTTGTGGCTGAAATACAGAATCTATCTTAATTAAAAAGTCTTCTAGAAAATCTCAGTCTCTCCCTCTCTCTCTCTCTTTTTCGCTATCTCTCTACTCTGGCTTTCTCTACATATACACACACACACAAACACACATACACAAGCATGGACGTGCATACATATATATGAAAATATTTACATAAAAAATATATATATAAAATATAAATATAAAAATCCCTCAGAGCTCCTATATGCAACATCACTTATCTGCAAGCTATATTATACTGAACGTCAATGTTTCTCCAGTAATAAAATGATGAGTTTATACTACCTATCCACACTCTCACATAGTCACCCCTATGAAGTGAAGCCTTTATTTTAAGAATAATTATTACAGATTGTCCTGAGTGTAGTCTAGGATCACATAGTAAAGCTAAAAGCTAACAGGCCCACCCACAAAGTAAAGTTGACAGAGAGGAGTCAGGATTGCCACACGTGAGCCAACTAGTGCTGACAGACACCAGCAGATATAAACAAATATTACACACTTGTGTTTGCACAGGGAATAAATATTTTTTCTGGTAAATATATACTTTTGATGATTCAAGCTACAGAATAAAGTGTAAAAATCTCTTTTGCACTTGTATACATTACTTAATAGTATTTTTCTTTTAATAGATACCTGTTTTACACCATTTTAGTAGAGAATCGATTTGTCATTTGATTCCATTTTCTAATGCAGTAGTGCAACCCAATCCAAAATGCATTATTGATATGGAAATGAGTGTAATTAGCAGCGTAAATGATCTGTTATTTATGATACAAGTCAGAGCAGTAAATCACCATTGGCTCACTATCATTACTATGCAAATAGAAGAAGGCAGTTAATGGCCCATGTGTTAAAAACAGGCCACTTGCTTGCTCATTTGCAAATGAAAGGCAAGGGTGAAAGTTTAAGGTAGAGATGACAGTTTATCACATTGTCAGTCCTGGTACTTGGACTTAAGAAAACCAAGATATACAAATAATTATGCTAGTTTTAAAGTTACCCCCTTTTTCTACTGCATATTCTGCCTTGAACTTATTCTTACAGCACCTCAAACTTACATTGAGTTCTCTCTGATTTGCACAATAGGAATAGGGAGTAATTGTGAGGGTGCCTGTAAGTGTTGTGTAGTATATGAGATACTTTTTTATGTTATCTGGGAAAAACACCATAAAATTCCCTATTATAAAATAAAATAGCATCACTGGTCTATAATTCACTTCCTTTTTCTACAAATATGCTCTATTTTCCTATAAGGAGAGAAATTAGAGAATAAAAAAAATATAAGTGGGCCTTACTGAAAATTATTCAGTAAACCTAAAAGAAATTGTTCTGCCTTTCCCCGGTTGGTCCCTTTTTGTTTAATATTCCAGGGAATGTAAGCTTATGGGGGATCTTGAGTGTATTAGCTACAGGCCAGCACTTGCCTAGTGAAATGGGAACCAAGGTGGGACACATGAAAAGTTAGAGGAAGAAGAGGGATTGAGGGCAACTTCAAATTCTGCTTCACTTGCATAGAGCTCATCATTTTTTAAAGTTATTTGGAAGACTTTCAGAAATATAGAACTTAAAAAGAACTATAATGTCTTTACATTGGAAATGTATGTAGTAGATAGGACCTCAATCTCATTTAGATAAATTAGCTCCATCTTTGCAATTATATAACTGGAAAATCACTTACAGAATCTTATTTTTCCTTGTTGTTATTTTTTAATCAAGGTGTGGAATCAAGAATGACTTATAAACTGGACAAGAATTTTATATGAAGAAAATGATAGCAATATATTTAAATGGTGGAAGATACTTTTTCCTATACTGAAATTTAAAAAAAAAACATTATATGTACAGAGTGGTTGGAACTATGTCTTAGTTCACCTTTGTCAGGTTATCAACTTGGGTTTTATAAATACTATATTTTCTTTAATTGCAAAGAGATAGCTAGTGCCATTGGGTTCCCTTGTGTTCACTGAAAGTTTGCTGAAAAATCAACCCATAATATGGCAGATTTAATTGGAGAAAAAGTATACGTAGGAGCTCCACCCTCTCAATAGGGTATAGAAGCATATAAATCATCTTGAGATTACAAAAGAATGGAAGCTTGAATCCTGGCAAAGTAAGTTATGGGAAGGGGTAGAAAAGCATTCTGAGGGACAATAAACAATTACTAGGGAGAATTAAATGGGCTTGAAGAATGTATATTGGTCTGGGACAAAGTCTGCTAGGCCCATAGAGTGGACAATAGTTTGTGACAAAGTCTGACCAGGTTTGTTGACAGATTTTAGCCCTCCTTACTGAGATATGAGTTGAGTTAATGAAAATGCAGGGAAAGGAACAGAGGTAATTGTTTTCTTCTTTGGTAGGTCTGGATTTTGGGCAGATAAGGGAACTTCAGCCTATCCTTTGGAAGAGGTAGAGGATTAAAAGACAGGAGGAAGGGGAGGAAGCAATTGTTCTCTTTGGTGGGTCTGTCTGGTCTTTATGTAGATAAGGGAAAAGTTTCTTCCAGAACCTGCTGTTCTCTAAGGGCATTTACTTCAAAATAGTCATTACACCAGGGAGCCATATTTTGGGGTGAAATTCTCTGCATTCCTTCATTTGCCTCACTGGATGAGGCAAAGATGATCTTCCTTCCTGGCTTTTGTTTTTAAAACCTTAAACCAAGAGGGAAGATTATATGAGGCAACTAAAATGTTCAAATTCATAGACTCAAAGAGTAGAATGGTGGTTGCCAGGAGTTGGGCAAGGTAAAATGGGAAATGAGAGTTGCTAATCAATGGACATAAAGTTTCAGTTAAGCAAGATGAAAAAGGTCTAGAGATCTGTTTTCCAACATTGTACCTATGCTAACAATAGTGTATTTTACATTAAAAATTTTGTTAAGAGGACAGATCTTGTCTTGTGTACTATAATAAAACAAAATTTGAATAAATGAATTAAATAAAGTAAAATGAAACGGTGGATGACAGAGAGTTTCCAAGTCTGGCTTCCATAGTTTGAACAACACTGTTCATGCAACATGTGGTCGAGCATTGTCTTGCAAGAGGATTGGCCAGTCTCTATTGATCAATCTCAGCTGCTTAATCGCAAACATCCTCATCATTTAGTCCAGTTGGTTGTGGTAGACATCCACTGCAATCTATCGACCAGGTTTCATGAAGCTGTAGTGGATAATACCAGCACTGGACCACCAAACACACACCATTAGCTTTTCTGGGTGAATATTCTGTCTTGGACTGTGTTTCGGCACTTTTTCTTTATCCAACCATTGTACTAAATACTTGCAATTTTGTCAAAAAGAATCCATTTTTCATCACACGTAACAATACAGTATAGAAATGGTTTGCCTTTATGTTGTGAGAGCAAAACAAGGTACACTTTGAAACGATTTCTCTTCTGTGGCTCATTTAATTCATGCCGAACCCACCTATCCAGGTTCTTTACCTTGCTAATTTGGTTCAAATGGTCCAATATTATTTGAATAGTAATGGTCAAACCTTGCTGCTAATTCACATGTAAGATGAGATGGATTCGCTTCCAGGACAGCTTTCAGTCCATCATTATCCACCTTGGTCTCAGGTCGCCCATGTAGTTCATTTTTAAGATTAAAATCACCAGAACAGAACTTCTCAAACCATCGACATACTGTGTGTTCATTAGCCACATCCTTCCCAAACACTTCATTCATATTTCAAGTTGTCTGCACTGCATTGTTTCCACAATGGAACTCATATTTGAAAATAACTCAAATTTTTTACTTATCCATGGTTTCACAAAAATCACTCTAAAAAAAAAAAATCTGAAAGATAATCACAAGCCAAACCCTGTGTTTGCAAGACTGAAGATGTACCTTCACCATTAAAATAAAACAAGAAGTGTGAAAATGAAATGTCAGAGTTATCAACTGTCAAACTTAGTACTTAAGGAAATAGGACATTTCATTCTAATATTTTATACACAGATTGATAGGGTTGGGATGTTTGGCCCTTCCAAATATCATGTGGAAATATGATCCCCAGTGTTGGAGGTGGGTCCTAGTATGAGGTGTTTGGTTCATGGGGATGGATCCCCCAAGTATGGCTTGGTGCCCTCCCTGTCATAATGCGTGAGTTCTCCCTTTATTAGTTTATGCAAGAACTAGTTGTTTAAAAGAGCCTGGACCCTCCTCCTCTCTCTTTTGCTCCTTCTCACCCGATGTTACATGGCTGCTCCCTCTTAACCTTTCACCACAACTGGAAGCTTCTCGAAGCCCTCACAAGAAGCAGATGCTGGCGCCATGCTTCTCCTACTGTTTGCAGAACAGTGAGCCAAATACACCTCTTCTCTTTATAAATTACCTAGTCTCAGGTATTCCTTTAAAGCAACACAAAATAGACTAACACAGAGATACAGGATGGGCTTTACTTAAGTAGGAACCACAATTGCAAAAAATGCATAAGTAAAATATAACTAGTAACCATATTATTGAAATCTATACTATGTATATATCAAATATATTGTTTAAGCAGAAGAATTTTTTTCTTGTTATTAAAAGACAAGGTCTCACTCTGCTACCCAGGCTGGAGTACAGTTATCTAATTATAGGTCACTATAACCTCAAACTCCTGGGCTCAAGCAATTCTCCCACCTCAGCCTCCCAAGCAGCTGAGATTACAGGCACATACCATCATGCATGGCTAATTTTTTTTTTTTTACTTTTTGTAGAGATGGGGTCTCACCATGTTGCTCAGACTGGTCTCAAACTTCTGGCCTTAAGCTATCCTCCTACCTCGGCCTCCCAGTGTGCTGGAATTACAAGTGCGAGCCACTGTGCCCAGATAGAATTTTTTTAAAAAATAAAACCTGTTAATAAAGACAACTCCTTAAAATGAAAAATCACTTCTAAAGTCAGTTATGTCTCTTTGCAGGTTATATTCACTTTACATGCTCTCTTTATATTCAAAGAATTTAATTTTACACCAATAAAAGAAAATCAAAATATTTCATTTTGTTACAAATAAAAGTCATTTATGTTAGAATCACAATTTTTGATCAACAGTAAGTATTATGAAACGCTGGTGCTAACCAGATAAGATTAATTAGCACCTCGTAAATACTCTGTTACATACATTTTGAGATCCCATTTCAAACCTCATTTAGCATGAGGCAGCTGGTCACTGACTACAGAGTTATTTTCCAAAAGTGTTCAATCTCATCTCGAGAAAGCAAAAGGTAAAAAGAGGTGGGGATGGAGCATGAAGGGAGAAAGAGAGGGAGGGAGAAACAGAGACAGAAAGACAAGAAGAGACAGACAGAAAGAGAGATTGAGATTGAGGTGTTAAGTTTCAGTGATCTTCTGCTTCTGCCCCCAAATCTGTTCTCGATGTAAATAATAATGTAGTTGCATGCCCACATTGCCTTTGTTTGGAAGGAAACATGTACTTGTTTGTGTATCTCTTCTCACATCCCTGATGATGTCATTTGAATTTATGGTTGTAAATCTATACACTAAATGACTCCCTCCATGACAGACCTCTCTCCCATACTGCAGGTTTCTATATGCAGCTGCCTACTCAACATCTCTGGATGGCAGGTAGGATATTAAGCATAACATAGAACACTGAGCTCCTGATCTTCTGTTTCATATCCTCATGTAAACAGCCTCTCTCATGGGGTCTTCTTCATCTCATCTCAGCAGAGGGCAACTCCATCCTTCAAACTGCTCATATCAAATAAACTTGTATTTATTTTTTATTCTCTTTTTCTTTGAAATTCCACATCCTATTTCTCAGTAATTCCTGAAGGCTCTCTCTACCTGTAAAATGTGTACAGATTCACACTGCCTCTCCCCACATCCATAGCTACTACTCTGGATAAAATCAACACAATCTCTCACCCAGATTACTGTACTTGTCCTTGACCCCATTCAGTATATTCTCAACCAAAAAGCCAGAATGATCCTCATTGAACGTATGTAAGATCAGGTCACTGCCACTTCTCAGCACTCCCCAGTGGCTTCTCCTATGCCTGAGAATAAAACCTGAAATCTGTTACATATCTTTCTTTCCTCTATTATTTCTATGACCACATCTCTTGTAACCATTCCATTTTCTTATTCCACCAAACAGTCATTCTTACTGTGTCTTTGAACAGAATTTCTGCTAAAGTGGTTTAGTGACTACCACAGGGCCTTTGCACTTACTGTTAAATCACTCTGCACCATTCTTGCATCAGCTCCTTCACTTCCCTCAGATCTTTACTCAAATGTCACTTTTTCACTAGATATTTCCCTGAGCATCCTATGTGAAAATGTAATTTCTCAACATTCATTGCTATATTTCTTGACTTATTATTCCCTACAATACTTATTGTCTAGTATTCCATGTATTTTATTTATTTATTTTGTCAACTTCTAAGACAATATAAACTCTACCAGGTCAAGGATTTTTAACTGGTTTGTTCAAGATTGTTTTCCAATAATTAGACCAGGTATTGAAATGAATAAAAAGACAGGTAAAGATAGTTATCTCGTTGTCTTTTTGTAACGGACGCAGTCTGTTACTTATTCTCTTTTTGTTATTATCACCTTGAAGGATGGCCTTTGCTGAAAGGAGGTAGAATAAAGATGCAATGGTCAGAATAAAATACTAATATTTATGCTTATTAACAAAGATAAATTATAACAAAGATTATTATTTTATAATAAATACCATTTTCGATAATAATTTTAAATGCATTTTGCCCCAATGTGTAACCTTAAAAAAGAAGCCGTAAATTTATATTTCTATGAAATATAGTATTGGTTGCAATTTGCTTTTAAGTTACTTTTAATATGATTAAATAGTAAGTAATCAGTTTTATGCTGCTGTACAACAGCATAACTATGAATTATAATCTATCTCTAAAAATTTAACGGGTGCTCTCTCTATATATAATGTTATTGGAGATGCACCCTGCTAAGTGTTAAATAACTCAACTTCTGTAAATATAGACTTAAACTTTCTAATTTAAAGGCAAAATTAGACTTCAACATGTCTAAATGTCATGGATAGCAGTAATTAGCAGTTATATTAGCTCGTTGAGAATTAGTTGATAAGGATCAAATTAGATTTTTAAATCTTCATTGCAAATTATTGAGCTCTATTTTGAAGAAACACATTTTATATCCTTAACAACCCATGGAAGTTGTGGAGGGCAACAATTTTTTTAAAGAATGACCTCTGAGAGACCTACTTAAGTTTGCCTGTTCACTGAAGAATCGCTCATGTAATTAACTTGCTTCATCTCTTCTCTGGGTTATTCAGATGGTTAGTGAGAATGGTAATAGCAGCTACAAACTCCCGGAGTCATCTCTAAGTCTGGTATTACAGCATTGCTTTCATGTTATAGAGTTTTGATTATGGGGTAGAAAAGTTATTTATAACACATAAGTCCAATACTATAGCATGGAGAGTTACATATCATACATTCTTAAAGCACAATATTTTAGAAACTTTATACTACATTTAGTTAAATACTTCACTTGTAGATAGAGTAGCCTTGATAAGATAATTAATCTTGGTCAGGTACAGTGGCTCATCATACCTGTAATCCTAGCACTCTGGGAAGCCAAGGTGGGAGGATTGCTTGAGGCCAGAAGTTCGAGACCAGCCTGAGCAAGAGCAAGACCCTGGTCTCTACAAAAAATAGAAAAATTAGCCGGGCATGGTGGTGTATGTCTGTAGTCCCATCTACTTGGGAGGCTGAGGCAGGAAGATTACTTGAGCCCATGAATTTGAAGTTGCAGTGAGCTATGATGACACCACTGTACTGTAGCCTGAGTGACAGAGTAAGACTCTGTCTCAAAAATGATAATTGACATTTTCTAAAAATTTACATTAACTGGAATTTTTATGATAGACATTGCTATTCAAGTCCCAGTTTATATCAATTATGAGTATGAGAATTCATGTGGAAGCTATATTAAAAAAAGAGAAAGTTCTCTTTTTACATTCCTAGTAGATGTAGAATTTTTTTACTAGGATCAATATAGGTTTTTTTTTTTAATATAAATTGAGAAACCACTGAGTTAAATTTAAAAATTCTCCAGCTAAAAATTATACATGATTTCTGAAAAGGCTGACATGTTCAATCACTTGTATTTTTACAGACAGAAAAATCTTCACATTTAAAATTGGTAAATTACAAAATGTCACAAATGATATCCCCTTAATACAACTTTCATACTTTATTTATTCCTCACTCACATATCAGGTTCTTAACAAGAAGGATTGATCCAAGAAAAAAATGGGTCCTTCATAAAACTCTTTTCTTGGAGGAGCTTTGATCCATGTACGGATCATTGGCAATAAAAAACATATATATATGCTCAAATGTTAGAAAATATCATGTTACATCTCGATTATATAGTAAGTCAATAGAAAGACACAAGAATACTCAATATAACAAATCAAACACATTAAACTCTCTGTTCTTTGAGATGATGAATGAATTCCACGGGTGGCAGTGTGCATTCTAAATTCAAAACCCATGCTTACTGATGATTTTCTCACACACTCTGCTGGAGTCATTACATGGAAGAGGGGTGCCCAAAGAGATACTTCAAATTCAAGAATTATTTTCCTCTGTTCAGCTGTTAAACTACCTCTCATGAAACCAATAATTCACAAAGTGAAACTAGGCAAGGTGACTCAATTGCATGACTTTATGTTCCAATTCCTATACATCCTTTAAAAAAGCATGTTAAAAATCAATTTACTCCTTGGGAGTCAGCAAGAGGATAACCAATCCACAAAGGCATTTCATAGTGTGGATTCATGTCCATGTAATTTGAACTGTGTCTTCTGAAGTCCTAGAGCCCACTGACAGTTAAAGCAGAGTGGTTACGGTGAATTCTGAAATCTCATGAGTGTTTGAATAGAAATGTGATTTCACATGACTGGCTACTGCCTGAATTATAAAACGCTGCTAGAAAGCCAGAGATACAGTCGAATGAAAACATTTTTTCCTTACAGTACCTAACTGATGCTTAAGGGAACTACAAGTCTTCTTCCGTACCTTTGAACACTGGGGATTGAGTAAAAGTGCCAGAATTCATATTTTGTCTATGTTATATATTTGGAACATTGAAGGATTAAAGGAGAAGACAAAAATTTTTACAACACTGAATCTCCTTGGCATAAATGTAGAGCAGGCGTGGAAAAAAATAACTACTTTTTTTTTTTTTTAACCGTAACTTAGAATCCATGGAGTCAAGAGATGTCACCCATATGTATACACACATAGACACATTTGCCTCAGTAAACTTTTAAATTCTGAAAGGGAATCCTGACTGTCTTGTGGCATGGCTAGTTTTAAGAATCAAACCGTGATCCATTCTCCTTTAATGTGCCATGAGAAACTTCTTTTGCAATCTTACAATATGAAATCAAAACACCAAGGCTTCACATTCTTCTATTATGTAATCATTCTCATTGCAACCTGGAGAAACAACGAAAAATATAAACAGCTATTCCAACCTGCCCATTGGATAAAAAATGTAAAATACTAACAATTTTACGCTCAAGATTTTCCATCTTTCATTCACTTTCAGAAGAAAACTTTGAAGAAAAAAAATGATTTAAAGCTCATATTTCTCTGATCTAAAACTGAATGCAAACTTTTGCTCTGCTTAGGAAGAGAACTGCAATAACTTTTGACTCACCCATTCATATTTCTTGTAGGAAAGAAATAATGTCATTTCGAGGTTTTGTAGGAATTAAAAAAAAAATCTATGAGTATAGAAGAGAACGTTTGAAATTAAGACATGACCAGAGGAAAGTATACAAAAGATGATGTTGGTATTCCTCCTGGTACCCTCCTATTTTCAGCGACCACCTCTTACCATACCACATAATCTCCAGCAGAAACCTTTTCTAGGCCTGTTACCACAGACCCTGATCTCCAAATATTTTTTTTTTTTCTAGCTAAGGGAATATCAGAGAAGTTGCTGTATGTCTCTGAGTAGGCGCCAAGACTTACTGTCAAATCTAAGACACTATAATAATTCTAGGTAACACTTATGAAGAAAAGAAAAACTTTACAATGTGAACACCTGCTTATTTTGAATACGTGATGTTGCCTTTCCCTGGAATTCTAAATTAGTGTTATCAAAAGACCTCCTCCATTGAACCTAAAAAATAACATGAATTTTTTCTATCACAGGAAAATGGAATAAATAAATGACATAATTATAGGAAATCTATATTTGCAGGAATAAAATGATGCACACAGCTAATAATTAAAGCTAACATTTATTGCACACATATTAAATTCCACACTCTAGATGAAATATTTTACATATATTTCCTAATTTACTCATACAGCCCTGAGATAAATGTTAACATTATTTAGGTAAGAAAATATTTTAAAATTATACTTGATCCAAGCTCCAAACCTAGGACTTGATCCCATAGATCTCTGATCCCAAAGCCCCAGCTTTTAACAATTACACTTAATATTAGGTATATTGCCTTAGCACTTATAAATTTATATTTAAATAATGTGGTAAGAGAAAGAAAAGAAATAATTATCCCTTGGTGTGCTCCAGAAAGTTACCAGATATGTCAGGGCCTAGAGATGCTTCTCTATTGAGAATTTTGTTCAATGAATAAGAAATTCAATATATGGCCCAAGATAACAGAGTAATTATAACCATAAAAGCGGGAAGATATGCCATAAAAATTTGTCAATCATTGCATATAATATAGAGAAGACCAGAAATTGATGAATAAATTAGGACATGTAATCTCTAGAATAAGTTTCTAGTCAACATTGCCAGCCATATAAACAGGCCACGGTAAATAAAAAACCTCAGAAAAAGCAATCAGTAAGACTTTAAAACCGAAGTGAATCAATTCATTTAGTAACTAAAAAGTTTATATCAGTTATAAATAACATATTAAAAGAAATAAATATGACATCATTCTACAAATGAAAGACAAAAAAATTTAGAAAGCCACATTATCTCCAAGAAGCCATAGCTGATATCCACCAAATATGGTCAGAAAATATATTACAGTAATTAAAGGACTCGTCAGCTTACAGTGATTCTGTCTCTAGAAGGAATGCACTAACATCCTCTCAAGAGAAAAAAGAATGAAGATAAATAGCCACTAAGTAGCTATGTGACCGTCTGTCAATCTTTCAGAGATTTCATTTCTTCTTTCTGTGCCTCAGTTTCTCTTCAATCAAGTTTTAAATACCACACATTGTTTTATAGAATATTATCTGCCACTTTTTACACACGGTGTGGGGGGTGGGGGGAGGTGGGTAATGTGTAGGTAAATTTTGTATGTATTCAGCTCAAATATTATAAAAACAAACGTTAAAGCTGACACAGTAAGACTCAAACTGTATTTGCCAGTAGACCTTAAAATAACAATGCCAGGGACATAACTGGAATGACCAAATCTTTCTCAAACAAAAGAGGCTTTAGCAGTTTAAGACTTAAATGTGAATGCTTCATCATTAAGGCGAGCAGAGCAACCTGGAGTGGATTGGAGGCCAGGCAAAGGAGAGGTTGCAAATATAAGCACCAGAATAACGCTAGAAAAGAAAGGGTTGGATTCTGGGAAGACCAGCAGTTAGAAGTACAAGCACTACAGTAAGGCTAGAGATCCCAGGCCCAGGTAAAAACCAGACTGGTTGTAAAGCAAACCATATGATCCCAGGGCAAGGTAAATTGTCAACAATAAGGAGATCTACAAAAACTGAGCAAAGAGCAAACAAAAGGTAAAGGAAGATTTGCATGCTGCCCATTGTTGGTGGTCTTTATTCTCTATTCACACCATTAAAAACTACTCCTAAATAAATCTGGCCTCAGACTATAAAGAGATTACTAAGCACAGCAGTCTACTGGAATTTATTCCAGCTCCCTGGGACACAGGCATTTCAAGGATTGCATATGGAAGGTAAAGTTGTTAGCTGGTGCATGAACTTGGTAGCAAAGTCATACGGTGGCAATTTTTGAGTTCTAAGAACTCTGACAACTACTAGTCTACTTTCCTTTATATTATAAATAGAAGGCTCTAGGAAGTGGTAAGCCTTTTAACCTTGCTCCTTATATTCTTCAAGTTCTAAAACACTCCAAAAAAAAAAAAAAAAAACCAGGAAGGTTGGTCAGAAGTATATTTTTAGGAGAAACTCATTCTTCTAGCCCTCTCTGTCTAACTACGTGCCACTTCATGCCCTGCTAAAAAGTCGTCAGTATTTTCTATTGTATACACTACAGAATAAAATTCAAATCCTATTGTAGGTCACCCAAAGATCCCCCTAATCAGGAGAGTGTCTACTCTTAGGGCTGATACTTTAGCCACTTTTTGCTGTGTTCCTTATGTCTTCAGAACACAACAGTGTGTCCAGAGTAGTCTTTTTTTTTTTTATTTCAGCATATTACGGGGGCACAAATGTTTAGGTTACATATATTGCCTTTGCCCCATCCAAATCAGAGCTTCAACATGTCCATTCCCCAGACGGTTCGCACCACACCCATTAGCTGTAAATATACCCATCCCATCCTCCCCTCCTCCACCTGCTCGACACTCGATGAATGCTATTATTATATGTGCACATAAGTATTGATCAGTTAATACCAATTTGATGGTCTTTTGCACACATCATTCTGTTTCTTGCCTCCATGCCTTTTATTCTGTGGTTTCCTCTCATTGAAATACTACTTCATCTTCTTTGTTTGATTACCTTACTTATCTTTTAAAACTTATCTAAAAATAAAATAAACAAACAAAAAAAAACTCCTTCAGGAAACCACTCTGATATTTCATCATCACTCACCAGTTCATTAGGGGACCGACTCATTCACTAGTCCTGCTTACATAATATCCTAGGCATAAATTTAGTACTGAATACCATGTTATTTCTTTTTATTTCTTTTTGTTTTGTTTTTATTCTTTTTTTCACACAATGTTGTTTTATTTTTAAAAATACCTTAAGACAGGGTCTCACTTTTCTCCAGGGTAGTCTCCTGGGCTCAAGGGGTCCCCCTTTCTCAGCCTCCTGCTGGTTGGGACATGGGCACACTGACTGCCTGGAAGGCTCAGTAGGGTGCCCGGCAGGGTAGAAACCAAAGAAACCCAGGTCAGAGATGCCTGAGAGCAGCAGGTGGGGCCAGCAGGCTGTCTGGAGAAAGGATGGTTAGTGAATCCTAAATGCAAACAAGTTGCTCTTAGAGAAGCCTTCCTCAAACAGTGTGAATACCATGTTATTTCTTGAGTATCTGATTGCACCCATTTAGAGTGAGTTTTATGTCTAAGAGGCTAATCCTACAATGAGTGCTTATTTTTTTCTAGACTAGAGCTCACAGTTCAGGTAACATGCACCATGTAAATGCAATGCATTTTTATGTCTATAAAAACAGATACGCTGTAACATTGTGTAATAGGAAGAAAAAAAATGTGTTTTAGAACCAGATTTAGATTCTACTCCTACCTTTAACTATTAATTGCTATATAAACTTTGGCAAGTTAGTAACCATTTTCAGCTGTTTTTACATCTATAAATACTGAGGAAAATACATTAAATCTTGATTGTTATAAGATATTTTATGAAAAGCAACTGCAAAAGTACCTGGTGAACAAATATGGATCATTTCCTGTAAACCACAAGCTCCTCAAAGGTAAAGGATGATATTCTGTGTGTATGCTTTAATATCTTCAACAATTAACAAGCACAGTGTGTGACATAATATTCGTACTTTGTAAGTATTTGTTGAATGAATACATAATTATGAATAAACATACATAACATATAATTAGTAAGTTGTTTCCAACAATCCTAACCTCTTAAAATAAACAATATTACCCAATTAATATTGGCTAGAAAACAATGTTAAGCAGTTCTTAGGAAAATTAATTTGGACATGGTTGAAAGAAAGCATAAAAACATGAAATAAATTAACCACTTTCTTGCTTACACATGATTTCCCAGGAAATTGTCAATTGTATCTCTATTCCCCAACCCTATGTTAATTGCTCTGGCAAAAGAAAGATACTTATTAATATGTCATACCCAAACTAGAGGTCTATAGATCCCCAAACCTATTCATGAAAAAATATAAATAATTTTATAAAAATAACCTATAATTTCAACACTTTAACAAATAGTCTCTCTTTCAGTCTTTGCCCATATGCATACATAATTATATCATAATGTAGATACGATTTATGTTTTCCTTTTTCACATTACATACCAGCTTTTCTATATTAATATACAGTTTCTCAAAAGTTCTATGTTAAAGGCTACAACATATTACACTGAGGTGACATAGCAAATTTATTTCAATATTTCCCTATTGTAGACATTTCAAAAGTAATTATACAATAAACATAAATTTTTCACCCTGAACCTTCTTTGTATGGAGGACAAAAAAAACTCCAGCTTTCTGTTCCACATAGTTTTATTTAGGAGAAAGAGAATGGTAACTCTGTCATGTTTTAAAGCAAAGTTAAACAACAAAATTATGATGGAAACATGCAATGATTTCCTATAGGATACAATTGTGAAACTTTTCTGAAAATAGCATATAGATGAATGTAAACAATTCAAATATTTTTTTAATTTAATACACTTAGTAACATTATAAGTCATACTGAGTACTGTAAAAATTCTAAATAGTTACATTATTGAATTCCTAGCATATATCAGGTGTTTTATATTGATTATTACCAATGCTTACCACAGTGCTGCAAGGTGGGAATCACTCCTATTTTGTATATAACAAATGAAGTCCGATCCCTCCCAAAATAAATATAAATAAATGAATACTGGACATAAAACACAAAATCATTATTTGCAGATATTATAATTATATACACAAGAAATTCTAGAGATTCAAGTGATAAATTAGAATTAATATGATTGCTCCATATATTTGACAGAAATAAGATAAATATAAAAAAACCAATAGGTATCCATTTCAAAAATAAGGAAAAAAATCATATTCAAGATAATATAAAAATTCATAATTTTCCCAAGCAATAAACTCAATAAAAGATATGAAAGACTCTTACAAATAGATCTATACAGTATATTGAATATATGGAAAATCTGAATAAATATCAAAATGTTAATGACAATATTATAAATACTTCAGTTAGCCTATTAATCTGTACATTTAATGTAAGTGTCATCAAAATTACAATTTCATGTGGTGGTGGTTTTCGAGAAGGGATGAAATTTGAGGGATTGATATTATCATTAAACCAGAAGAACTGTATAAGAAGAGCTATTACTTTTTTGATAAGTTAAATATTATGACACTAGCTCAAAAAAAAAAAAAGACAAATAGAGTAACAAAGCAGAATATAGAATTCAGAAACAGATTTCTGTATATCTGGGGACTGAACTCAATAAGGGTAGCATTTCAAATCAGTGGGAAATGGTGGATTTTGCAATAAATTGTGTTAGAAAAACTAGATGCCCTTTTGATATTCATAGAGACCAAGTAACTATTAATAACCAAGGGTTACAAGATATTGGTCATGTATGACTATGAAGAAAACAGAATAATGTGACAGAGATTTTCTGCTGGGGATAGAGGAAGGTTTTTGGTTTAATAAGAATAATTGAGAACAGCTTGCTTGAGGAAGTGACATTGGAATTTATTCTAATGGGATGTGTGTAGCTATTCCAAGAACCTAAAAAGTGTTTAAGAATTAAAAAGATATACAAGTATAAAAGTCCTAAAATGTATTTTAAAAATAAGCTTATTTCACATTTGATGGGCCAAAAAAAGAAGGCTATTATAATAGCATGATAAATTGGGGGTGGGGAGATAGACTTGAAAACTATGCTATCAGAGAAGTATTCAAGTACTGAAATGTGGTGCCCTCCAGCTGCTTATCCAAAAGAAATCAAAGGAGGATTTATGTGCATCATATTTAACAGAAATAGGCCAGGCGTGGTGGCTCACACCTGTAATCCCAGCACTCTGGGAGGCTGAGGCAGGAGGATCCCTTGAACTCAGGAGTTTTAGACCAGCCTGAGCAAGAGCGAGACCCCCTCTCTACTAAAAATAGAAAAATTAGTCGGGTGTCTGGTGCGTGCCTATAGTCCCAGCGACTTGGGAGGCTGAGGCAGAAGGATCACTTGAGCTCAAGAGTTAGAGGTTGCTGTGAGCTAGGCTGATGCCATGGCACTCTACTCAAGGCAACAGAGTGAGACTCTGTCCCAAAAAATAAAAATTAAAAAAATAAAAATCATCATATTTAACAGAAATATAGTGACAACCCCATCCCTAACTTCTCCAAAGAGAAATGGATGTCCTAAATTAGCCAGGAAATGTGAAAACCTAGCTTACCCTTCATTTTAAAGAAAAAGAAAAATTCAGCAGATTTAGGTTCTATATGCTTCATTAAGTTTTTCTAAAATCTAGTAATTCTACCACTGGAGCAAAAATAATTTAAAGTTAGGTAAATTTGAAGTTCAAATATTGAATGTAACTGATAAATAATAAGTCTAACCCATATGTTTCTATCTAATATATTTGAAAAGTTTCATTAGGAGTCAATAGAAGGAAATAGTGTTTGATCAATGATTTCGTCAGAAAAAAAGTCAATACAAAAGAAAAAGTACTAATTGGTACCAAATGTTTCAAAAGATGAAAAAATACATTCCACCTAACGTTTCCAGTTAATTCCTCCAATCTGTCCTACAAAGAGCTATTCTTTCTATTTTAAAAAAATTGGGATATTAATCTAATTAGGATTGATAATTACATTTTCCCAGAGCTATTTTCAAGATGTATCCCCTCTCTTTTATTACTGGCTTTTCTTTATAGCATGAAATGTGTTTTCCATAAACATCATCTTTGAGTATCCTTAAAGGTTAGCAGTTAGTGTCCACTCCAGACATCTTGTCTTTCATCTGTATGCACTCAATCTCATTTTCAAAGAAAGAGTAAACAATAATAAGCACTATGATAAAAGGTTTAAGAGTTATAGAAGTAATAAGTAAATGGACAAATATTTTACTACACATTCTAACAATGGGCCAATACAAGTAAAAAGCTAATTTTCTGTCACATAGTATACTAAAATCTAATTCTTCATAAAAAATATATATTTTCAACATTTATGAATGCATTTTATAACGTTTATGCTAGTTACATTTATTTCTTCAACATTAGCTTTAAACTGCCCCAAACCTTACCTTACATTGTGTCTTAATTATTCTCCCATGCTTATCTTAGATCTTTCACAGAAAAATTAAGCTCTTCAAAAATGGTTACTGAATTGAATTGAATTACACTATCATTTGTAATGAAGCAGAATTCAATATCATGTAGAATTTGATGTTATGCTTCCCTTTTTCAGACTAAATCCAATGTCTTCAGAGGTATTTGTAACTGAACCATGCAAAAGATTCCACTGAGAGAATGTAGAATTAAAATATGGCCTTTTTACTGTGATCTATAAGATAATTTCATGATGTTTCAGTGTGCCTACACACTTTTAGATATACTTGCAGGCAAAAAAAGTCATAATGGTTTTAACGCATGTGTCAAATCTAAATCTTTGTCCCTATTGCTCTGTTACCAAACAGAGTTGACTTTCAAGGGAGAAGACTGGAAGAGATATGCATGTAAATTGGGTATCAGAATGTATTACAAATAAATGCCGGTAAAACTTAAAAAAAAATAAAACTATTTCTAACCAACTGTTAAAAAATTCATTTTGACCCAACATTTGCTAATCACACAAGTTGTTACAGAATACCACCATTTGTTATCTACAAAGCAAAAGAACAAATGAATAAACTGTATTCAGCCATGTGTATAATCCTCCCTCAGTTGATCCTCAGTGTATTGTACCATAGTGGGAGTGTGGTTTTCTCTGGCTCTTCTCTGTAACATATAAAAGGTATTAACTTTACTTAAAAGGGAAATAATGAAAGAAAGAAAAAGCAGCTTCTGTTGGTACATAAACACCAGGCATTGAGATTCTACAGTGCATCCTAGGAGAAACCAGGGAACCAAAATAATGAGCTTAAAACCTCAAAAATCTGTGTTTATGATTCAATTCTTTGAAAAAAGTTACTAAAAAATCTCTTACATGATACCAGCATATCTTCTTTTGTAATACGTGCTACTTTGTTTATCCACCTCAGAATTTTGTCTTCATTTTAATTGCTGTTAAACTCTCTGCTCAAGATTTTATAGCTTCATCCTCTGATACTCCCAAAGTCTCTTTCTATTTGTATTTTGTAGCTTATGGTCACTGAAGTTACATTTGCTTTTCCTCTTTTATGCTTAGCTTCATTGCCTCAAACTTCTCTCCCCACTAAATGCATATGAGGTCATTTATCTTTTCATATTTCCATTTAGTATAAGTGCAGATTTTGTGTGTTTGTCTTTTTGTTTTAAAACAGAAGTGTTGTTCCTCTCATTTTTCCCTGCCTCATTAAAATGTCCAGATTTCTTCCCCATGTGCTTATTTCTTCTTTATTATAGAATAGCACAAAACATCACCACTATGTATTACTTTGAAAGAGATTTACCCACCAATTTATTGCATCTTAGAAGTGTACTTCCCAGTTTGTCATGAAATCATATGCACATTAATCAACTAAAGTGTTATTAGCATAATTATTTTATTGCCAAAATAATTATGCTAACTTCTGAAATTTTGATGGTAGGGAGAAGTACAAAATTCATCAGACACTAGCCATTTCTTGCAATTTCTGGTTTTAAAAAAACAGAATTTCTATAATAAACAACAAGTAAAATTTATTGAAAGAAAAAGCTAAGTCAAATGTGCATTTTTGTTAAAAGAATTAAGGCTGTATTTAATTATATATAGTTTTCCCTAATGAAGTGATAGTGATATCACCATAAGTTACAATTGCTACCATATTTTTTTTCTAATTTGGTTTGAATATATGTCACAATTTTTATTATTGCTTTTATTGCCATTATCGTTATTTGTATTTACCTAAGCCTCTTTGTAGATTATTTTAATTACCATACTGCTTTGTCCAAGGGCAAAAAGTATCAAATTCTGTCCACTGATATATGACCAACATGAAAAATGATATTCACAGGTACAAAATATTTTCCTAAATGTACCAGGCTTGGATGAATACCTCCCACTATCACAACTTACAATAATTTATAATTACAGCCATTAATATATAATATGCACATAATAGACAGCTATTGTAGGTTTGGGATATGTGTGTTTTTTCCAAGTGTATTACAACATCCACCCCTTTTTCTCCCATTCACTAGCATTAGCTATTCATTAGCACAATAAGAAAAAGTTATTGGAATAACTTGCATATACTCCACTTCATTTAAAAAGGAGTAAATTATTTTTAAAAAACTGGTTACAAATTACTTACAACCCACCTCAGAGGTGATCATGATCTGTTTCATGAGCCTGGGAACCACTAACCCAGAGTTTCATTTCAAACACAACAGAAGGGGAGCAGTGGCAATAATAAACTAAATGGTAACAGAATGGAAAGAAAGAGTCTGGCTATATCAGACAAAGTCCTTGTGACAGGCAGAGTAACAGTCCTTCAAAATGGCTACGTCTTAATCCTTGGAATGTGTGACTGTAATAACTTACACAGAGAAAGGGATTTTACGGATGTGATAACATTAAGGTTCTTGAGATGGAAAATTGTCCTGGATTATCTGAGTAGTCCAATGTAATCACCAGGGTCCTTTTACGGGAAAGAAAAAGACAGGAAGGTCAGAGTTAGAGAAGGAGATGTGAGGAGAGAAGAGATTGGAGTGATGAGATTGCTGGATGGGGACCATAAGCCAAGGAGCATATACAGGCACCAGAAGTGGGAAAAGAAGAAATGGATTATTTTCTAGAGCCTCCAAAAAAGTACAATTCTGCTACCACCTTGATTTTAGTCTTAGTGAAATCCATTTTGGACCTCTTACTTTCAGAATTCTAAGATAATAAATTTGTTTTGTTTTAAGCCACTACATTTTCAGTAATTTACTACAGCAACAATAAGCAACTCAGATGGTCTTTAAACTCTTTAGACCGGTGAAGGTGTATTAGTATACACCGAATGTAACTTCTGAATCATCTGAATCACTGTCTAATAAGAACTTAGTTGATAGTGACTCAATCATAGTGCTAATGCAGAGAGACGTCAGGTAAGGAAGAAGAAGTCAAGAAAAAATCTTGTGACAAATAACACACCAGTATTTGTCTCACACAGATGGAGATTTAATTGACCATTTCCTTCACCAAATGAGAACTAAGAATTTGATTTTTACTTCCTGTTCTCCCCTAACTGCTACTTCTACATAGAACTGCAACTTCTAATGAATGAGAATATGTGAAAATCTAGGCAGCTTAAAAGTGGATAAACAAAGAATGTAAATAAATGATGTTATTTCCTTTAAGAAAAAAACTTACTGCAGTCTTAGTTACAATAACTTTACCTATTTAGTAAATTTAACTTAATCATATTTATTTCCATTGTGATTATTACTTTTACAGAAAACCGTATATACTTAATGAAATTGGCCACTTCCAATTTTTCAGATAAATATCCATCTTACAGTTCCATTCTTCTATTTTGAAAAGTACGGATTCATCTACTTTACTGCTAAATTATGAATTATAATCATTCGACTAAAATGTAAAGCAATAGCACAGAAAGTATTTTCAAACAGAAACTGACACATATACTTTTATGCTTACAAAATATCACATTAATTTCCTGTCATATTTTTCTCCAGTAATTCTTAAAATAAGATACATATTTTTTAAAAGAGAAAATGTTGCAGATGATATCATATACTGGTTGCACATCATTTTATGTAATATAATGGATTTCTTAATACACAAATGTATCCTTTATATATTAAGGTAAACAACTGAGGCGATATTGTTGGCTGCTGTCTGGTCCCCGTCCCCACATACTTAAGGCTGACCAATAGAGGCAGGCAATGATTCCTATATATTAGACAAATATCCAGAAGACATTGTAAGACACTTCCAAATGCTGAGGAAATGTTTCTAGACTGAGGCCTGTTTCCCTACAGATTAGCAAAACACCAGATGAAGTTGAGTATTTAATATTATATAGTTTTTACACTTAATATCCATATTTAAAATATAAGCAAGAAATGTAAATGTATAGTAATCTCCACATAGTTTACGTCTACACTACGCTAAGGAAAAGGAACATCTATTTGTTTTGATAAAACTATCAGATCTTAATACATTACATTGGTCAGTCAACAAACATTGATTTGAGTGATTACTATATTCTAGGTAATCTAATATTCAGTAGAAATTAAAAGATGAGAATATTTTAAGTAAAAAAGAATAAGAGAAGAAAGCCTTTTTATCTCAGTTCAGTTGCGAAGAAGGCCATGAAAATGAATGTATCAATACAATTGTCAAGGACTATGACAAAGACTTGGTATGTTATTACCACAAATTTTCTGTTGTGAAGTTGGAGAGTATTTCAAAGAAAAGTTGATATTTGAACTGTGTTTACAACAGAGAAGTATAAAAAGGATTTCTAGCCATGTCTCATACTATAAAAAATTCATAAACTACTTGTTTAGAGCATTTGATAGAATATAGGGATTTAAAATATCCTCTAATGGAATAGATTAAATTGATAAAAACGTGGCCTTGTCCTATGTAAGAGCCTCTTCCTCTTCAGCTAAGATCACCCATCATCACATTTTTTGATGCATTAAAAATCAAATTACACAGTGATCATTAATCTGCTGTGGATTAAAACAGAGCAGCTCTTTCCTTTCATTAGCTAATAAATTTTAACAGTATTAAAATTAACACACACCTTGTTTATATTCGACAGTGTTTTTTTTTAATACCCCAATAGTGCTAGACAAAGAAGTTAAAGAAAACTGGAGAACACATATTTAAGAAACTTCACCAACTTCAAAAATGATTAACTCTGGTATCTGAAGTAATGTCCCAATATTTTTCAACATTTAAGTACAGCTGAACTTCAGTCATGTAGTAAAATACTATACTTCAGACTTAAGCATACATTCCTTTCATTTCTGTCTAGTTGCTACAGGGCACAGCTATTCATATCTACAAAGCCTGTTGGATTTACATGTGAGGGGCGACTGGGTTGAAATGAAGGTTGCATCACAAGAGAAAGCATATAGCACAATAGACTAGAACAAGAGAAGGATTGTCTGGGGCACCTCTTTCCTACATTGCATGGCTTGTGAGAGTCCAGTTCTTTTTCAGATATTTATCAGGAGCAGTTACTATCATTCTTTTTGTTGTTGAAAATAAATGGATAGGGGTGGGGAAAGATGTCATGAGCAGGGCAGAAAGTTATGTGTGGAATGAAGGGGGAGGATGATGGGAGGGAACAACTTACCAAGGTTCTTTGAATCCTGCAAGCTTAATGACCTTGCATATTTTATTAACAAATACACGTTCAAACCTCCAGAGAGACTAAAAGACTTCTGACAATGTCAGAGTTTTCTGAAAAGATTAAAATATAATTTCTTTTAAACTCTAAAATTTGAAACAAGTGAAAATGACAGTCCACAGTCTTTTGATACCTTTGTAGAGGAAAGGGAAAACCATGTGTGTCTATAATTTTGAGTGGCTTCAAAATTAAAAATGTTTTACAAACCATGTATACATACAAATGTGTAAGTGAATATGACCTAGAAACCAAGAACAAATTTAGCTTTCCTAGCTAATATACAACTTAAAGAAATTTAACAATAGCTTTATAGGAATGCATGAGAGGACAGTACTGGGAAAATTAGTATTTAATTAGAACAGAATCTGCTCTCATTTTATTGTATTCAGACTTATAGGTTTCAAAATAATTTTTAATATATTTTAACATATATATAACAATATGTATGAAAATAGAGTTTAGAATCAACGTTTGAAACTGCATCTTAGAATATAAAATTACTCTAACTTTACAGTCATTTGACCAATTAATTCCTCTCTCTACAGGACATATCTACAGACTGGAAATATTAAAACAAGAGATAAGAAGTTTAAAATTGTTTAGGATTTAAACAATTTCAGACAAATCACAATTCTTTTTAATCAAAAAAATGTAAAAAGTAGCATTACTTATATAGTTCTCAAAACTACACAATTTACAATAGAAAAACTTAGTTATAGGCTACATTTGTTAATTTACCTTATTGGAACAGACTGACTCTTAAATGACACAAATCTATTTTCAAATTCTCACTCTGAAATTTTTAGTTGTGTAACTTGGGGTATATCATTTGTCTAGTCAGAGCTAATTGTTTTCAACTAGAAAACAGGGATTGTATCTACCGACCTACAGGATTATTTTTAGGATTATGTGACTATAAAAATGTTATATGATGATATCAAGTACCACGCATACAACTCTGTAGTTGTTAGTTCCTACATCTTCCCCTCAACCTCATCTCCATAGAGACTCTAACCCTTTAAGTCTATTTTTAAAAAGAAAAATCTATATTGATTTCCCATTTAAAGTCCAGGAAACAAAAAGAGACATGCAAAGGACCTCTGTAAGAAGGACAAACTCCTTCTGCTTTCAGGAATAGAGATATTCAAGGATGCTCACAGGATTATATCTATTAATTGTACTCATTAATAGAATAAGCAAGGTAAGTCCCAAAAGCAAATAACGTATGATTAACATTGCACTTGTTAGGTTCAGTAATTTTTTAATATGGTTCTTATTTAAATATATTTATTTCATTAATATCTACCAAAATTTGATATTAGACTAATTTCTTTTGTTTTTGTGAGATTTGTGGTAAGTAATTTGTCACTTCTTTGTATAGAAAACTGGGTATGACTTTTAATGTTTCCATATGATTATTGTACCATGTTTCCATATTGATTATTATGTTGTTGCTGTTGTTCTTATTTTAAAGTTTAAAAATGTTTCTATACAGTTATCATATAAATGTATTTAAACATTGCCAAAAGAAATCAAGCAATGGGAATATAGAAGGACTATTGACTTTATTCATGTTTAGGATATTTAAGCCGAATTTTATCAATCTGTCAGATATCTTTGACACAGAGACAGAGTATTAGAAAAAGTATTTTCCGTCTTCTTTCCAAAATCACTAAGTGCATGAATGGCAAATCTTCTGTATGTCAACAGATACAATACTATATTCCTTAACTTCCATAACTTACTGTGGTGAGGCACTAGAAAGTTAGCAATTTTTCTTCTTTTCCATTGAGAAGACAGAGTAATTTAAGATGATTTCTCTTTCACACAAACCAAAACATGCTGTCAGATTGAAAGACTCAATGAATGCTTAGCATGAAAATGTCAATTTGAAAAGCTAGCTATTATATGAGGGTTTTCCCCCCTACCTTTGATATAATTCATACAGGAATATTTATGCATAAACCACAGACATTGTTAGAATCTATACGAGAACATGAAAATTTTTGATTTGTGAGCTCCTGTAGGAAGGTGAAAATTATTTCTATAATAAATAATACTTTTTCTGTTTCTAAAATAGCTTAATGATTCTCATGACTCTATTATAAGAACTCTTCATTAATCAAAATTTTCACTTCTAGCAGTTGTATTAACAATGTATTAACATTGTTTTACTTCAGCACTAATAATAAGAGCAGCAAATAAGAGCAATGTAATAAAGTATTTTGGAGAGTGCGTAACTGTATAACCTTAGTTAAGTCATTTTCACCCTCTAAGTCTGTTTCCATGTCAACAAAGTAAAGCATTTGGACTCATGTTTGTTAAGACTTGTTTTGATTCTACAATTCCCTGAGGGCCTTTCTTCTTCTTCTCTTTTTAAAAATACACAACTTCAGGAAAAATGACCATCATTTCAGAATTCATTTTAGGGAAAAATATTTGACATATATTCTAAAACAGAATGCAAAGTGTCAACATTAAGACACTAAGACTTAATATTCATTTAGCATGACAAGTTTGATCCAAGTCAAATGGGTCATGAGAAACTCTCGATCCTACCTCATTTGGGGGTTAAGTCATAACTTAATGGATCTTGCTGGTATTTGACATTGAAGACCTCACTATCTTTTTCTACTCATGAAAAAGTAAGGACCTTTGTTTACATGATGCTATTTTCTCATTCTTCTCCAATTTCTTCTGTAGTCTGATCACCTCAAGGGGTTACTCTTCAACACTCAGTTGCTTCCCAGGATGAAGGGCTTCAATCATTCAATCACGCATTATGCTTCTTTCTATTTTCTCATAAGGCTCTCTCATGTATTTTCTTGGTTTTAATTATTATTTATGTTCTGATCATTCCCAAATATTTATATGAATTTTCCTCTAAATTATAGACTTGCATGCCTACCTGCTTATCTACTTGGATATCCCCAGGCATTTCAAACTCAGCTTAATAAATCTGTACCACCACCCTCTAATCCTACTCTTACTCCCATTTTCTCATTATCAATATAAGGGAACAACCTCTAGCCCCAAGCCATCCAGTAGAACTTCTGCTATGATGAAAATATTCTATCCTCTGCATTGTCCAATGTGGTAGTAATTAGCCACATAGCTGTTAAGCATGTAAAAGTGGCAAGTAAAAAACTGAATGAGGAACTGAATATTTAATTTTGGCATTCTAAATTCTTTCACCTTTTAAAAAAATACGTTTTCCAGTGTGTTAAGTTTCTGCTTATTTCCATTATTAAAGATGGGAGAGAAGAAGAGAGATTATGGATAAAACTTAAACTACAATAATGAGAGAAAATTCTAAACCTCAAATAAAACCTCTATTTTTTAAGTTTTATTGGATATAAAAAAATGAGAGGAAAAAGCGTTAATTGTAGAAATCCTAGCTAAAAGCAATAGGCAATACCAGTTTCTATTTTATCCTGTGAGAATAAAACAACAATTAAATAATATATTATTAAAAGTTTAACACATTCATTTATTTATTTCACAGATATTTATTGAGCATTTGCTATGTTCAAGATACTGTGCTATGTGGTGGATATCCTGCATGAAAATAAATAGTCATCATCCCTCATCTTACACATCTTTAATATAGTAGATTCTTTCTTTCTATTAAATCTGATATTTTTATAGCAGCCTTTTGCAATGAAAGAAAATGTAATTTTAAAAAACAGCTTCAAATGAATTCTTCTAACTTCCTAATGTAAAATGTAATTGATATAAAAATGACAATGAAGTATACATTAAGAAAAACCTGTACTGATAGATTTTAGTTTCAAAATCACTACAACAAAACCATATCACAGTTGTCAAAAAATATCTTAAATAATGATAAAATATTTTTGGAGCACAAAAACTGATGGGATAAATACAGTACAAAATTAAATGGCAGGCAGAAGAAATAGAAATCTGTAAGAGCTGATTAATTATTACAGAATTATGCTCTTAACTGATTGTTTTTAAGTATAAAAAGACTGATTCTGCTGTTTATAAATACCACGATGCTTCTTTCATTAGTTATCTTCTTCTCTTAAAAAAAAAAAGAATACTGGGTTGATTAATAATGAAGGTTAGGAAACAAATATTATTCTAGGAGTTTTTAAATGTAGAACTAACTGATAATTAAAATAACAATAAAAATTCATAATGTCATTTATACTTAAGAGATACAATTTTTGCTGTGCTTTTAAGGGCGAAAAATGTTTTTTTTATCAATTTAAGTCAAAACATATAAAAAAAATGTATAAAATATATATATCTCTCCACCAGAAAATTAAAACATAATCATTGGCAGTGTGTTCTACGATATACTATCAGACATAATTGCAAACTGTACTTTTCATATTAAGTAGACAGATAAAACATATTATAATGGTCTCTTTTCGCCTGGAGCTAAATACTCCATGTTTTACTATACGTAAGTTAAAGGTTTTTTTAAATGTGTGTGTAAATAATTCCTAAATCTACGAACCATTTCAGGTTAATATTAAAAAAACAGATGGTATATTTTTTCTTTTTTTTTCACTCCAAATATATTAGAATTTTTTTAAAGCCATAAAACAGAAATAATCCAAACAAAATCCTTTAGAATTTTAGAGTATTCCAATCATATCACATTTTTGTCCTCTTCCTTTGCACATGAATGTCTTGTGGTTTAATTTTTCTTTATACAATCATCTGCACTGCACTGTGTTTTAGATATTCCCAACCTCTCCTTTCTGGACTGTTGTTCTAAGTTTTCTTAAATATTACTTGACATATCACACAGAGTATCCTCTCAGAAAATGGGTACCCCCAAGCTTTATATGAAGGTGATAATGAGTTTTATTTCATTTTAATTGCTTTCTTGCTGGTTGTCCTATGACATCTCCAGAATTAATACCATTAAATCACTACTATCACTCTATTGGCATAATATGATTAAATTACCTCTAAATCTGTTATTTTTAATACATTAAAATTCATCTAATAATTTTTAAGCAACTTAAACAATTTTCTCTTTTCTTTTTCTTTGGCCAGAAGTATTTGAAATGATGATCAAGATAGCTTCCTAATGAAGAGTGTAGATTAGAATTGGATCTATATGTGAAATCCAAATATAGTATTCTTTCTAATTTGTACTAATAGCCTGGAATTAAAGTCTTGATCAATAGGATACTGGCAATATCCATTTTTCCATTATGCATCCAATATCCATTTGGCTACTATTACTAGACCACTAGTAATAGCATTGTACTATTTTTTATCATTCAGATTTAATAATATTATTACCTACGAAACATAAAGTACTCACAAGTTAATTATCTTCTATTTATGTCATAAGGTAATGGGAACCAATAAGCAATTGTTCTTCCTGCCTTGGCTTTCAAAGCCATTTTTTTACAATTCAGTTCAACAAAATGATTGGATATGTGCTATGCGTCATGCACAGTGCCATATTCTAAATATATAAAGTAGAAAAATTCAGAAAGCAAGTGAGTGTGAGCAGGAAAGAAAAATCACAACAAAGAATTGTAATATCTTTTAAAAATTCTTTTGCCATGCAAAGGCAGCCAAAAGAATAATTCATTTTCTTTATGGAATGAGGAATCATGAAAGCTAATGACAGGAATTTTTTTTTTAGTCAGGGTTTGAGAGATATGTAGGAATCTACAAGACATAGCTGGTGAGGAGTGATGGAGCATAATCAAGCAGAAAGGGTATACATGAGAAAGTGCATCATTTTTTAAAGAAAACTGAGTAATCCAATATAATAATTATAAATGAATCAGATGTAGACACAGAAGAAGATGACAGTAACAAAGCAGAATGCAGAGAGGCTCTGAAGGACCTTGTAGATTGTGCTTAGAAATCAATTCTGAATTGGAAAATATCAGTAAAGCACAGTACAAGACAGATTTAAGGGGGAGAGGCTGGAGGGAACAATTTACAGACAATGGATTATTAAAACAGCTCCAGATAGAAGCTGCTAATGCCAAAAAATAAGGCAGTAGAAGTTAAGAGGAAGAAAAGCAGCTGGACAGAGGAAAAAGTTTAGAAATAAAAATTAATAATCCTTGGAGACATGTTTGAGGAAGACATGAAAAATCAAATATGACTCAAAGCTTTCCAGTTAAAGTAATAGGTAACTGGAGCAGGAAAAAGAAGAGAATAATTTCCACAAGTGTCTTAAAGAGGGGGAATATATCTTGTTCATTTCTGGACTCACTGTATAACACAGACACATTATATGCATTTAAATGGTTGTGAATGAATAAATGAATTATACTCATTCTTAAAGTCAGTCATTGATTATAAATTCCATATTTTCATTCATTAATGCATTTTGCTAGATACCAAAGTAGAAAAGTATTTTGTGTATAATCAAATGTTTGACAGGTAAATTTATACAGAATGAAGTTTGGGACCATATATCAGAATGCTTTGTGGTCATATATAAGAATACCTTAATTTTCACATATAAAGACATTATTAGTTTGTGTTCTTTGAGTTGCTTTTCCTTGAATGGCACTAGATTTGTATATAACATTTCCATAATCTCACTTCTAGTTAGCTCTTCCCTCATACACAACTGTAAATTCATTAAGAGGAGTCAGGGTGACAACCTTTGATAATTAAAACATAAACATACATGTAATTTACAACAGCTACCCAAAAATACAAATAAAGTAAAATACAAAAAAGGAATACATTTAAACAAGGAGGTAAAAAAATCTCTACAAGGAGAACTATAAAACGGTGGTGAAAGAAATTGAACAGAGCATAAAAAAGTGGAAAGACATCCCATATTCATGCATTGGAAACATTAATATTGTGACAATGACCATACTACCAAAAGCAATCTACAGATTCAATGCAATCCCTATCAGTTTATCAATGACATTCACAAAAATAGGAAAAAATTATAAAATATGAGTGGAACCACAAAAGACTATGGATAGCCAAAACAATACTGAGCAAAAAGAACAAAGCTGGGAGCATCATACTACCTGACTCCAAAATATGCTACAAAGCTATAGTAATCAAAACAGCATGGCACTTGCATAAAAACAGACACATAGACCAATGGAACAGAATAGAGAATCCAGAAAAATATTCACTATGTTACAGTTAATTGATTTTCAACAAAGGCACCAAGCACACATATTGTGGAATGGACAGTCTCTTTAATAAATGGTGCTTGAAAAACTGGACATACATATGCAAATGAAACTAGACCACTACTTTCTACAAAAGTCAACTCTAAATGGATGAAAGACTAAAATGTAAGATCTGAAACTATGAAACCACTAGAAGAAAACATAGTAGAAATACTTCAGGGTATTTGTCTGGGCAAAGATTTTATGGATAAGATCTCAAAAGCACAGACAACAAAAGCAAAAATAGATAAATAGAATTCTATCAAACTAGAAGCTTCTGCACAGCAACCAAGAAAAACAAAGGAAACAATCAACCAATTAAAAAGGCAACCTGAAGAATGGGAGAAAATATTTTCAAACGATTCATCTGACAGGGGACTAATATCCAGGTTATATAAGGAACTCAAACAACTCAACAGCAAAAGAACAAATAATCTGATTAGAAAATGGACAAATATCTGAATAAATGTTTCTTAAAGGATAACATACATACAAATGGCCCACAAGCATATGAAAAAATGCTCAACATCATTAATCATCTGGGAAATGCAAATCAGAACCACAATGATATAACATCACATCCCAGTTAGAATGGTTATTATCAAAAAGAAAAAATAACAAATGCTGATAAGGATGCAGAAAAAGGAGAATTCTTACACACTGTTGGTGGGAATGTAAATTAGTATAGCCATTATGGAAAACAGTATGGAGGTTCCTAAAAAAACTAAAAATAGAACTACCATATGATTCAGTTATCTCACTATTGGGTATATCCAAAGGAAAGGAAATCAGTATGCCAAAGAAATATCTGCGCTATCATGTTTATTCCTGCACTATTCACAATAGCCAAGATATGGAATCAAACAAAGTGTCCATTAACAGATGAATAAACAAAGAAAATGTGGTATATATATACAATAGAATATTATTCAGCAATAAAAAATGAGTGAAATCCTATCATTTGTGGCAACATGGATGAGCCTTGAGGAAAGTATGCTAAGTAAAATAAGCTAGGCACAGAAACATAAATATCACATGTTCTCACTCATAAATGAAAGCTAAAAAGTTGATTTCATATAAGTAGGGAGTAGAACAGTGGTTCTAGAGGCTGGAATGAAGAGGGAGAAGGGTGTATAGGGAGAGGTTGGTTAATGGATGAAAAATTACAGCTAGATAGGAAAAATAAGTTCTAGTGTTCAATAGCACTTTAGGGTGACTACAGTTAACAACAATTTATTTTATATTTTCAAACAGCGAGAAGAGAAGATTTTGAATATTCCTAACACAAAGAAATGATAAATGTTTGAGGCAATGGATATGCTAATTACCCTGATTTGATAATTACACATTGTTTACATGTATTGAAATATCACAGTATACTTCATAAATATGTACAATTGTGTCAATTAAAAATAATAATTAAAACATATATATGTATACATGCTTTAGTTCTAGATATACAGCTATACATATATCTCACTGGGCCATAGACTGATCTCATTATTGATATGTTTTTCTGATTATGAAAAGTAAATTTATTTCATCTGCTACAGAATTTCTGAATTATTTTTAGGTGTTAAACATGAATAAGCTTATTTGATAGGAAAAAAAACATTTAAGATATTATTCTGCGTTAATACTCTCATACGTAGTAAAATGACATATTATAATACCCCAATACTGATAACCTATGAGGCACAAGTTAATTATTTTGTGTATGTCCCCAGCCAGTTTCATTCAATTAACTGCATGACTCGGTTCAAAAGGTGATTAATTGGCCCGTTTCACATCACCGAATTACCGTCTCATTTACGATACATGCAAAGACATTGAGAAATTTTAAATTTAAGCTTAATCACCTTGTCTAAATATTAAATATAAAGAAACAAGGGGAGGGGAGGGTAAATGGATGTGCAAACAATTTCTGAGGCAGAACAATTTTCTACTTGCTCTTACCCAATGGTACATTGTACACAATACTTGTATATCAGCAGTCAATACCTCTGGAGGTGGAATACAGAAACTGCTTCCTCTGCTTAACTGGTTGGAGTGATTCTACAAGGATTAATTATGCATGAGAGGGTATCAGTAACCCCATGGAGTCTCAAAATGATATCTCTCCTTCTTACTTTGAAATCCAATTATCCTAACTAGAAGTGATTGAAAATGTTTAACTATTATTTTGAAATCAAGTAGCCAATTTGGTTCTACTTTTTTCAGTATTGTGTTCCATTTTTAAGTGGAATTTTTATAACCTCCACAAAAAATATTGGTATATTTCTACACACATTGTAAATAGATTTATTTCTTAGACCAAAATCTTCTTTCCTTTCTTATAAGAAAGTGAATATTTGCCTGCAAAATTCCATTCCAGAAGAATCGGCTTGCAATCATTTGTTTTGAGGTATTTTTATTTGTTTTTATTATTGTCTTTATACACTTATAAACAGATAACAGATTTTTTCATAGCAATTCTGAAATTAATACTTTCACATTTTAATATGGAAGTACCTGTTTAGCTGCCTGAAAATCAATGAAAAAATTAAATGTCCTATACTCATTTTCACAGTTTAAGACTCATAGTTTTAAAGGAGTTCTAAATATAAAAGATGAACTTCTATCAATTAGTAATTCAATCTGACATAGTTAGAAGTACAGTATATATTTTAAGCAACTATGTCAGTTTCCTAGAATAAAATTTTGAGCCTATTTGCCCAAAATAATTTTTGCTACCTACAGAGATTTAAATGTTTCTTTTCCACACAAAGCAAGTGGTGGTCAACCAATAATGACTTTTGCACACAGCAACAACTTTTACAAACAGCAGGCACTCAAAAAATACTTGTTTAAATTAATCAGCAAAAGTTTACCAAGGTTTTGCTATTTAGATAGGGGAAACATATTAAGAAAAAAAAAATCTTAGAAAGTAACATTTAAAATAATGCAAATGGAGAGTAAGAAACGATTAGAAATAATATTAGAATGACAGTCAAACCTGGTTCTTGCCTAGTTTTGCCATCATCTAGCTCTGTGAAATTTTAAAAGCCACACACTTAAAATAGATGTAAAGTGGGAAGCAGACAGTATTATAATGTTGAAGAATGAACACAGGAGGCTAGGAAATAAGATACCTTGGTTAGCAATCAAGCATTCATATTAACCTCTCTGGATTTGTTTCCTCATTTTAAAATCGGAGTTGAACTAAACGACCTCCTAGTTCTTTTTCACCTCAAGAATGATGTAATTTCATGAAAGGACTAAAAGTAATGACATGATTAAAATTGCTAAATTTAGTCTTGACAACTTCCTAAATTTGGTTTTACTTGAAATGTGTTGGAGAAGGCAAACATGAAAACTAAAGGTAAAGCAAGCAGCAATAGTCAAAACATCCTGTTTGTTAAATGAATAAGAAAGCAAAAATAGAATTCCAATAATAATCTGTATTTTTATATTTCTTTATAATCTACAAAATGTTTTCCCATAAATCATGCATATATTCATTTTGTCCTAAAACAAACCCCTGAAAAACTAAGTAAATTATGGAGGATTACTAAAGCACATAAAGAGAGGAGCCAAGTTTCTAAGCCAATTATTTGGAGTCTAGCCTTGCTCTTAACCATCACTGTGTGACCTCATCAGTATCTTTTTCTCCACTTCCAATTTTCTTGCTCCTCCAGGTTTCACCACCTACCTATCTAATATCCTTTTGTGTTCTTGACCACTTAGCCCTGCCTTAGTCATCCCCCAGCTAGGTAACTCAAATATTCCTATACATCCTTTCCTCTTCCCCCCCAGTCTCTTTTTTAACCTAGTTTGCTACAAACATTGTTTCTTCTATTTGAAATTTCATATAGGATTAAAAAGTAATATGATAGCTAATAACTTAAGCTCAGTGCTATATCAACAGCAGAGACAACAATCATAAATTTTAAGTGAGATTAGATATAAGAACCAGAGCCACCAATTTCAACATCCCTTGAAAATGCTAAAATACCCTAAAAGATCTCAAAAGTCTTTATTCTGTTTTAGGTAAATGCTTCACACTAATATTCAAGAAATTATTATTGTCCAATTTTAGAAGTTTAAAAACATTATTACAACATCAGCAGTAGTGATTTTCTTTGGTTGTTCTTTAAAATGTGTACTATTTCATCTGTATTAAATATTAAATCACAGCTCACCCTTGAAAAACATGAGTTTGAACTGCACGGGTCCACTTATACATGGATTTTTTTTTCATTACCATCACATTATTTACAGATATAGCATAAAACAAACTTTGAATGTTTAGGGTCAAAAATATTTTGAAGTTTTCTCCAAAAATGAAAACATCATGCAATTTCCACATTTGGATTTCTATTTCAAGAACATGATTTCAGAGGATTAGGTACTTGGAAACACTTTGGACAAAATTAAATGGAATTATATTCCATAGTAATTGTAAACTTCCTTTTCAGTGTATGTTTGTCCTGATGCTATAATGTCTGCTACATGTATATTACTGCTACTCTAAATGCAATTGCAATTTCAAAGCAATGTGACTGTCACTTGTTAGTTGCAGTTCTAAAAAGATATGATGTCTTGGGTTTTCAACACTGTGATTAGCACCAGGAAAAGTTTTTTTGATTTTTGTCATTTCCTCAGTCACTCCACAGGTAAGTCTCTTGCAGCTATTCATGATATATTAATGGTATTAATGTTTTTAAGTTTTTTTTAAGAGTACTAACTCAAAGCTGAGAGGTATTGATATTTATAGTGCATGTGTTTTTAACGATATATACACATTCAGATTCTCCACACCTTCAAAAATTCTGGTCTCATCACACATGTTCAATTTTTTTTCCTTAACTTTTCCCAACGCTACAATGGACCAGTCTCATGGCTTTTGGCACATCCTGTGCTTATTCCTGTTTGTAAAATATTCCTTATGTTCTTCTTTCTAGATGGAACACCTGTTTTCTTTATTTCTGCTTATTAATATTGCATGCTTCTAAGTTAAGCCAAACTGAACTTCTCAAAATCTTCAGGAGGCCGTAGCACACACTGAAATTCTCTGAAATTCCTGCATTATCTGAAATTTTATTGCACATATAGCCTGCAATATCACAAATTTAAAATGGGCTTTTTTTAAATTTTATTTTAGATCTGTTATACATGTACAAGAAGATTATAACTTTCTTGTGAATGCAGGCCAAATCTATTAATTCAATTTTTGTTGTTATCCATTCCAGACCAAGATATAACTAACTTTAACCCCTATACTGCTCCAAAGAAAGCAGAGATTATTTTCATACAACACATCTATGTGGGGAACAGTACCAACCTCTCTGTGCTTCATCCAGTCAGAGGAGCATCATCATTAGCTCCAGGGTAGAACAATATTTGCCTTATTTGAGGAACTTTTGCTTATTTATTCCAAATATGGGATTCGAATAAGGATTGCCTATCATAAGACCAAGTTCTCCTAGAAATGCAATCATCTATTACAATTAAGAATTTGTTTGAAATGTGCTTGCTATTGCTGTTACTACCATTACTACAACCAATGAATCAAGATCTCTGCAATACTGAAAATTAATGGTGATCTACTCTAATGTTCTTTCATGTCCATCTCTACAAAGAAATAACCTAGCTGTGTTTTAAAAAGCTGTCACTGCAATATGAATGAAACATGTAGCCACTCTCTAAAATAATCTATTCCTCTTCACCTATTACTGTAATTGTTGTAATTTTGTTAGGGCAGAAATCATAAAAGAGATTCAAAGTTCCATTTTGCATACCTAGATTCTTTTACTGGTAATTTGTTAATGTTAATAACACTGCTAGAGTATATTTAATAATAATTGTTTTCTGTTTTGATGACAGCTAAAAGCAAATCTAGATCATATTTACCCAATTATCCAGTCAGTTAACAATGATAAATAAGGAGTTTTAACACCTGTTGTCTGTCACCTCCTTTGACTCAAATTAGAGACACTTGAGAATCTCTAATATTTTAAGTGAGTAAAGTCTATTTAGGTAACAAAAATCAGACAATTCATTTGTAGGTCAAATATCTACCATTTTATAACTAGCTGTGATTATGAAATATTCAACCATGCAAAATGCAACATATACCAATCAAATATATTCAAAATACATGACTGGTGTCCAACCTTATCAATTGTAGGTTTGTTTAATAAATAAGTATAGTACATTATAAAAGGTATATCCATGAAAGATTTTTTTTTTATTCAATTCATCTACTGAAGGGAAAGGATGAAGAGAGAGAGGAAGCTAAAGTGTACTGAAACCTAAAATATATTGGCACAACACCTTGATGTAGATATTGCTATCACCGTTTTACAGTTAAGGAAACAGAGGCTCAGAAAATGGAAATAAATTGCCCAGAGTTGCACAGTGAGAAAGTAGTACAGCTTATTTGAATCCAAATCTACTTGGCTCTAAAGTCTTTCCATTTCTTTGCATTTCCTGACTTCATCTACTCCTTATAAACAAATAGACTATAAAGAAAAGTTACTAAGTAATTTGAGAAGTCTTGAATTCCATTAAAAAAAAACTACCTTAAGTAATTTTTAATGAGGTCAAATTCTGAAAGGTAGAAAGTATATAAATGGAAAGAACAGTACTTCTCAAACTACCTACACATTAAGGAATAGTTTGTGTGTTTTACTTTCAAATTGCCATTCTATGATACTTTAAAAATATATAATAAAAATAAATGAATAGAAAAATTTTCATGTGCTTGGATGTCATAGCAATGTCAAACCGGTATAAAAGTTCAGAAATGCTTACTTTCAATTTTTGTACTCATGGCCTACGCTGTGAGTAATATCGAGCTATAGGACAAGTGAGAGTAAGGCAATAAGTTTAGTAGTATTAACTTATATATTAGAAAATATATTTATGTACCTATATTTTATTGAAATAAAAAGGATTGCTATCCTCTAAATAATTTGTTGCAAAATCTTGTCACTTCATTAAGCTGCTTTTCACGTTAGTTTAGTACGAAAGAAAGTAAAATCTGCTTAATATTAAGAACGCTGAATATAGAATAAAATATATATCATCTTACCGAATCAGGTGGAAAGAAAAAACAAAGGCTTGTCAAGTCAGATAGCATACATTTTGGTTTTGATTTCATATATATTATTAAGAAGCATCAACACAGCTAATTACTTTTGACTATGGTAATTATTATTCTGTAGTTAAAATTATTTCATCTTTCTGACAGGCTCAGGGGCTGTGAATTGTCCTGACTGAATATATTGATAATCACTGCAATGGGGAAACAAGATGGCTAATGTTGTGTTCATCCTTTCTGTCAAAGCTGACACATAAAAACAGGTTTCCACACTTGCCATTTTCCAAAATGTGGCAGTAGTTCATAATAGATCCCTAAATGCATTTTGACAAAGTGAAAATTTGTTTTACATCATGAGATCTGGGCAATGATTCTAGAAAAATGTTCTAATTAAATTCAGAAAACAAGAAAACATGAAATAGGTTTTTCCCATAGCTTACTAAGTAGCTTTGTGTAACATACTACATTAACGACACTGTTATTCAATTTTTAATTTTCTTTTTTAAATGTTACTAACCAGACAGTATACTTAACAACAATGGATAGGGTAATGAGATCAGTATTTACTGATTAGTCTAAATAATTATAAATTTTTTTTATAATCTGAGAATAAAACTATCTTATTAATTTTGGCATATGGATAAAACTATAGCTAACTTAGATTGGAATTTTTATTTATTTAGCATTTGCTTTTTTCAGCATATATAAGAACATCTAATAAAAGTTGATGGCAAAGTTTTGAATTAATCAAACAGCATCTATTAAAATCTATGCAGAGCTGTTATTATTGTGAAAAACCAAATCTTTCATGACATCATAAAATTTAATCATCCTATGTTTACTGTTCACATTAATCCTGAATAGAAAAAGGTAGTTTTGATAAGCATTCTATAATAGCTAATAAAAGTCCATCAATTGTAGAAAATTACTTAAAATAATATTTGGTTACTTAATGAAATACAATATAAAAGTTTGAAAATTATAAAATATAAAATAAGCATGTTTTTCAATTATTTTATAAATGGCACAATTTTCACTTAATTGTTCCAAATAGAGAAGATAATAAATTTAAGATGATAGAAAAGCCAATTAATAGTTAATACGGTCTCAAAAAATACAGGCAAAATCATGATGTAATAGAGTATCTGCTCAGTGATGTCACAAATATGGTTCTTTGCAAATAGGAGTTCAGTAAATAATCGTTTAGTTGAAATATGTATATAGGAGGCATAAAAGAGTAAGAAGGTTCAAAGCAACTAACTTTCTGTTTATTGAAAGGACACTGACTGTGCCTGTCTCACATTTGGTATTAACTTCATATTGTGTTTGCAGAGAAAAGCTTTAATTGATGTTAGTATTACTAGAACAGCCACCATGGCATGGTATTAGTTTTACTATCTTCCAGCTGCCAAAGAAATAAGTCATGGCATGGCAATAACTTGTCCTGAGCCTCAAGGGGACCATGTGCTTTGGACAACCATGCTCTGTATTAAAGACTTCTATGGATAAACTTTCTGAGAGTCTCAGGGTTCTAGAGGGTTTTGTCCTTATCCTGCTCCCCTTCTCAGTCTTCTTGATCCACTCATCTATTCTCAACAGCCTCAAAAGTTTCTCCAACTTTACTCTCTCAAAAGACAGTCGAATTATTTTTTTTTTTTTTTTTTTTTTTTTGAGACAGAGTCTCACTCTGTTGCCCGGGCTAGGGTGAGTGCCGTGGCGTCAGCCTAGCTCACAGCAACCTCACACTCCGGAGCTCAAGCGATCCTCCTGCCTCAGTCTCCCGAGTAGCTGGGACTACAGGCATGCGCTACCATGCCCGGCTAATTTTTCTATATATTTTTTTTTAGTTGTCCAATTAATTTCTTTCTATTTTCAGTAGAGACAGGGTCTCGCTCTTGCTCAGGCTGGTTTCGAACTCCTGAGCTCAAACAAACCTCCCGCCTCGGCCTCCCAGAGAGCTAGGATTACAGGCGTGAGCCACCACGCCCAGCCAGTCGAGTTCTTATATTCAGTGACCTGCTGGGTTGGAATTTCCAACAGAATATTCTGCAGACATCTTAAATTCAACTTGCCAAAACATAAGCTAATCACCATCCCCTACACCTGGCCATTCTTCTTACAGCCTCTTCTGTTGATGGCAACATCTCCTAAGCCCTCAAACAAGATGTCTCGGAAGTCTCCTTAATGCTTGCTTCCTCATCATCCACATCTCTGCTTTCCTCTAGCACCTCCCATCGTGCCACCTTTGTGAACATGCAACCTGCGCAGTCACACAGGACCCCTTGCTTAGAAGGGTCTCATGCTTCTCTGCTGCTCTGCTATCACCATCTTCAAATCGTAAATAATTTTTGAACAAAGAGACCTGCATTTTCTTGCACTGGGCTCTGCAAATTATGTAGCCAGTCCTGCCTGTCTCCCGTGCCCTTTTTCCTCTGTAAAATCTGTGTTATAGCCTCTAGACATACCATGAAATTTCTCACTTCCCTATCTTTGTTATCATTTTCCCTCTGCTGAGAATAGCATCTGTAATTTTAAAACAACGTCAAATACACATTTCGAGTGGCACTTCCCCCAGTAAGTCTTTCCTGCATAATTAAGCTAGGTTAAGCAATTCCATAATAATATAATTTAAATAATTCTATTATTTCAGTTACAAGAGTATATTATTACCTGTTTATGTATCTTTTATACTTTATGAGCTCATAGAAAGGGAAACACTAGGAATTATTTCACAACTAACATAATGACATACAAAAAACACAATCAAATGTTATTGTATGAATGACTAATACAAAAAATAGTATAATAAGCAACTCTGCTTTTCAGCCTCAAGAATCAGTGTGTTTTCAGAACAAAAAACTATTGGAGTTTATTTTTTATTCAAATGAAAATAATAATAAGACATGTATTATTAGTTCTACATCTTAAACAGTTTTTGTATCTACCCACTTTTCCCTAGTTTCTTCTTCATCCACCTTCAGTCCAATCACTTTTATCTCTGACCTGAACTATTGTTATGGGCTCCCTTGTCTTCCAGTCCATTCCTCATCATGTAGCCAGAGGAATCTTTTGAAATTCAAATCAAACTGAGTATCCAAAACAATTATTCTTTAATACATCCTTCAGATTTCAGCTCAAATATTACTTCCTCAGTGATGTCTGAAAAAATTACTTGGTCCTATAAATTAGAATAAACCCTACCAAACACACACACATACACACACCCACACACCTTTAATGTCTCTCATTGTGCTTTCTCTTCTTAACACCAAGTTGACTTTGTAATTTATAATTTTTGTAACTTGTTAATAATTTTTTATTAATTTATAAATTAATAAAAGTTATCTCCTTTACTAGAGCAAAACCTTTGAGTGAAGGATTATGTCTATTTTGTTCCCCGTTCTATCACCAGTATACCTGACAGACAGTAGGTGGCCAAAAAAGAATTTGTCAAATTAATGTTGAGGAGCAGTAGTTTATAAACATATAGCATAGGAACTTCAAAAAACTCTAAAATGTACACATCCTAATGTTAAAATATTATTCTTATTCTGTTCTACCCTTTTAAATATAATAGTTTATATTTGTTATCCTGATTCATGGTTCCTCTTATTGCATTTCATGAAACTGGAAGTATTTTAGGTATTTCTAAAGACTTTAAGAGGGATTCTATAGTGGATTTGTTTAGCTTTTAGGTCTGAGTTCTTCCCTGGAGACCCTATGGTGCATCTGAGAACTTGAGGGAAATAATGCAGAAGGCCTCAAAACATTATGAAGAATAAATATCACTTTCCTCAAATATGCATTAACACAAATAAGCAAGTTTTATAACTATGCAATAGGGAACCATAAAAATTATTTTCCTACCTTAAGCCCACTGAGCTTCAAACATTATTTTAAGTAAATCCCTTGAAAACTGCCACATGCACATATAGTAATTCTTGCATCTTCATAAAGTAAAACCTAAAGATGATACCACTTCAGAAGTCTATATAGAATTATGAGGATCCTATTTAACTCTTTTTTTCTGATTCAGTTCATGCTTTCAGAATGGCCTTTGTAACATTGATTCTTACATGTTTTAACTCCGTAAGCCTCAGTTTCTTCATCTATAAAATGACATAGTAATAGTACCCCCATTATAGTATAATTGTAAAGCTTAAATGAAATGATCTATGTAAAACACTTAGTATAATGTTTGCCAACTTGTGAGTTTCCAATAAATCTTAGCTAACAATAGTAACTACTCAGAGCTTTGTTAGGCTCTGGAAATCACAAAAGTATGAATAAAAATGAGTCAAAGCACTGTAAAGGTCTAACTGGAAGGCAAAAACCAAAGCTGAACGACTGTGTGTGTCTGTCATGCAGTTTGATTGATTCTCATTAGCTGCTCTCTGGCACTTGTTTTCCTTCCTAAACTTCTGCCACTTTGATAGCTATGCAAAATTACACCTCCAATATAATCAGATAAGGAATGCCAGAGAAACCGTTACAATTAATTTGCCTGAGAAGTAGGCACAGAAGATAAACATGCAGTACACCCTCAGGACCACAAATACTTTACATTTATCTCTATTTATCCACATGTCAATTAATGAACCAACCAGCTATAAGTCTTTTAGTAAGAAGTAATCATTTTCAACTAAAGTCGCCAAATTCCTATAATTCAAATCTATATTCTATGCTGACTTTGAAATGAAAAGAAAACATGTTTTTAAAAGCAATGTTCCCTTCTTGAATATTTTCAGTTTATTGCCTTTGAATCACCCAAGTTCAAATGAGACAATTAAATGCTGTATCTTTTTTTGTTCAGAGGCGAGATGAAGGTAATTTGCTGCTTCATGCATCTGTTTCCTCATCAGCACAGTGAGGACTAGGCTAATTAGGGGATGAAAACAATATGGTCATATGGATAGGCCAGATTGCTTGTCACTCAGTTATTCAATATGTGGGCTCTGTTTTGAGGACAGGAAGGAGATAATGATTCTCTAGCATCTCTCTTGCAATGCATGAAAAGAAAGAACTGGGAAGTGTTCAGATGTTTACCTGCTTATTTTTAGCATCCATCCTAGGAATAATCTTACTAGGCTATGTCATTGATTTTGTCTTTAGAAGAATATTATTAGAAAGCTTCAGTGAAGGCTAGTAACTTGCAAAGATAATACAGAAAACCCAATCAACTAACTTGAGTTCTGGTAAATTCATTCAAATTCATAATTCTGCAATATTCTAAGGGATAAAAAAGTTTAGTCCTAATGCAGGTAAATGTGCCCCCTTTTCATGAAATCTAATTTAATTAAATAGACTTAATAAGGAAAAATTAACATCTAAAACTATAATATAAGATTAATTATAGAGTTCATATCAGACATTTTTTCTGGTACTGGTCTGTCCTTAGTCATTTACAACAGGTAGAGTTCAGACTAAGGCTGGCCTTTCACAGTCAAGACTTGGAAAGGTGAATTAGAATAATTAGGTTCTTTCTTTCTGGGCCATTTGAACTAGGAAATACCAAAGGAAATAGTGTAAAAAGAATTTGAAAGCATGCATTAAAAGTTTCACAAGCACAAGCAAAAGTTATGAATAAATATAAAAGATAAGTGAGAGAAAACAAGCAAAGGAAGGGAATGATTCCTATTCCTCTCTAGGTTCTTATTCTCCTCAAAATCCCAAGTTCTTAATGCTATAAAGACTGGAAATACCAGTTCCAGTGGAGCCTAAGCATTCTGCATGCCTTAACCTTGGATTTTCCAGAGACTACTATCTCCCTTATTAATAATGTCATGATCTGAATGCCACCAAGACCTCTAACTGTATAATGTCATCTGTTTCTCAAGAGATAATTAAAAATTGGTCGACATACTTTCATCTCAAATATTGTCAGAAACCCAGCATCTCTCCCCAAACCTACAAAGAGCAATTTGGAAATAGGAATGGTGACTTAGCTTCTCCTCTTCAGCCCTGGCTTTGGGTTCCCACTTCTGCAACATTCTCTATCTCCATCCTTGTCACCTTCAGCATTGCTGTGTTTTTGTTGCATCATGACTGCCACACTGGGCACGACCCTAGTCCCTTCACTCCCCAAAGTGTCACACATTCAGGGATGTCTGTATGGATAACCGTGCTTAAATTTGGAACCAGGATAAGTCTTACATTACAGTAAATAACTTAAACACCAGGCATCCCTATTCTTAAAATCCCTCAGTCATTCTTATCATAAAGAAACTTCTATGCATTACCTTTTCCACTTAAGCCCCATCTCCCTGCCATGTTGCTGGACTTTTTTTTTCTCCCAAGGGAGATTCCTGAGAATTTTCCCCAATTCCTCCTCAGTGCCACCAAATTCTTGTTAACCTCTTAGAATTACTTCTTTCCCTTACCTTAGCCACCCAGACCGTGACCAGGAAATCTAATCCTCATAACCCATGAAGCATGCCAATTAAATCATGCTTAGAAAAACAGCCCCTTCTTTTCCCAAGAGGAATTCTGAGGTTGCAATTTAAGAGAACAACTTTTCATAAAAACAAAACTACTCAACATTGAATATTTACTGTGTGCCAGGCACTGTGAGTCGTTAACTCATTAAATTCTTATATCTCCCTTATGTTGAAAATTCTATTAATATCCCTATTTTAGTGATAAGGAAATTTGCCTAAGGCTCACAATATTATGAAGCAATACAGTCTGAACTAGAATCAGAAGTCCGCTCATACCCCCATAATATGCTGAAATAAAAAAAAAAAAGCAATCAAAAAAAAAAAAAAGAAGTCCACTCACAACCACTCTGTCTGGTTGCCCCATGCTGTGTGCCAATGAGAGAAAACACATTTAAAATTTATCCAAGATATGTGTTCCGTGGAAACCCTGAACTCTAGAACTGGTAAGAGACTGCAATGGAAAGAGGTAGCACACACAGAGGTTCTGATGAAAGTGAATGTCATTTTAAAAGAGGACTTTATGATGATTGCTGCCAAATAGTGGGTCATGGTCTCACACAGAAAATCTTCAGTATACGTCCCTGCATTTATTGTAGTTCTATATTTTTTCTCTAATATTTATAAGCAAAATTCTAAAGACATGACTGCATATTTGGACTTCTCGATTAAATAAAAGCACTATTAAATTCTGACTTTTAACTCTTGGGGAATTAATTACTACTTACGTATAGAACTTATTTTCAACTTCATCTCTAGGCAAGTGGACAACCTCAAAACAAGTAACACATTTATAATAACTTCTAATAATTTAGGAAATATAATGTGTTTCATTTATTCAATAAAATATGACATTTCACTGAATATGTAAAACGAAGACTCCTGGTACTTGTGAAATTAGACCTTATTAATATATGCATACTATTAATATCAAGTATACTTTACTGGGAAGAAATGATATGTAAAAACCTTGGCACATTGGAGGAACCAAAAGGAGAACAGTGTGGCTGGAGCACAGGAAAGAGTAGTAAAAGAAAGATAAGAAGGCTCTATATTATGCTCAGCTAAGGTGGAGAGTTTGAATTTCATTTAAAGAAAAATAAGACAGTTTTAAAGGTAACTGGATAATATTTCCAATGAGTCTTGAAATAAAAACTAAATAGCTACTCCATTCTTTTTCCAACCATTTAAAGATAGTACTTCATTATATAAAACACGTGTGTCATGAAGGATGCATGTAAATACCGTATCTGTGAATTGAACTGTGGTGTGTTGCTGCTTGTGCCAATAGCAGGGAGACACCACAGAGAGGCAAACAAGCAAGCCATATGTGCTGCTGGCATCGTTGACACACTGCACCGTTATGGCATATGTCTTGAGTGTCTTAAAATTATGTTGTTGGTAGTTTTACTGCTATATTTGATTATATATTTAAATTTATTTGAAGGCTTTTAAAAAGAAATGACTTCATAATACTAATCTTATGATTATGCAGTTAGCAACTAATAACAATGTGTTATTTTCTGGAAGGAATTTACTTTTGTAGCCAAGTTTCCTGAATTAGCTTTTGAATTTACATAAACACATTGTGCTCTCAATTTTTAAGGCTTTAAAAATTTGTACTTTGGGGCAAAATTTAGTATGCTGATGTGAAATCACTTTAAATGTCTATTCTAAAACCTTGACTAATTTTGGATTAAGTGAGCGTGTGTGCATACAACACGTCTATACATACATATGCACATGCAAGTTATAGGTGTGTTTTATATCTATGTTATATTTACAATATTATGGTATCTGTAAGTGGGATCTATAAATTATATATAAAACATGTTTATCATATATAAATTACATATATAAGTTATACATATATCTTTTAAGTTGTAGAATGTGAGATATATTACACATACATGTACATAAATGTGCATACACATAAATACTTTTTGAAGGCAACTTTTAATGCATTAGTACATTACACATCTTCCAGAGGTAAAAATTGCTCATTGTTTGATAATGAAAATCATTATATGTAAGTTTTATAGCATACAAATTATAACTCTAACATAGAAAACAAAAACAAGGAGGGGTACTTTTTAATCTTAGTATAGAGAGGTTCTACTAGAACTTATCTTTCTCTGCCAAAGAGAACAAAAGAAAAACTTTAAAAGAAGTAACTGACCCTTGAATCAAATGCCAATTTCTCTAATATCAAGTATGTGACCAATGGGAAATTTGTCCCTCTGAGTCTCAATCTTTTCAACTCTAAAATAGCAATAGAGTTGGCAAAGCTGCAGTAAGACTAAAGGAGGTAATAGCTGACACCTACAAGAAGCTCAACAAACAACTGTTTTCTCCCCAGCTCATTTGGAAAATTACTTCAGTAGCATGCCATGAATGAAAGTCTTCACCGCAATGTTTCTCAAAGATGAAGTACCCAGAAACAATACCTGGAAATTGTTGCAGTCATTGAGTATTGAAGGAAAGCTAGAAAAATACCATTTTCACACTAATGTTTCCAGATTGAGATACTGCATGTCTAAAACACTTAAACACTGGCAAATTATATTTAGATATTTAGAGAATTATTGGTTTGTAAGTCTTCTCTATACAACAGGCCTGGTAATGGCAAACAATAACTGAGCTTTGTGAATTCAAAATGCAAACATAAGGTAATAGCACATATCACACTTCTCAATAAACAGTCTGGAGGTTTACTCTTAAGTTTATGTGCAGTTCTTTGACCATTCAGAATAGAGTTAATTTCAAACTATCTTGACACTGACCACACTACAGAGTTTCAATTCACAAGCATGTTGGTAAGATGCATCTCAATTGCAAATGGTTGAACACTGGCTAAGTTTAAAAATTAAAAGCAAAAACAAACAAAAAATCCCACCAAGCCTCTGACTGAATGTGTTAAAGCCTTCAGAATTTAATCCACACTTGAGTTTTCTTAGGAAATGGAATACTTCTTCAGCTGGTGGACGAATATGAAGGAAGGCTTGAAGGAGGGGGAACAATCAACCATAACTTCCATAATTTGGATAGCATTTTAGAATTAAATTATTTTAAAATCCTCCATCTCATTTGATTCTTACCAACATCCTGAGATAAATTTTATTATTTTATAAATGAAAAAAACTGAAACTCCAAAAGCTTTAGTAGTATTTAGGGATCACACAAAACAAGTAAACGTTAGAAGAAATTCAGCAAGAGACTAGTAACTAGAGGGAAGTAAGAATATTTAACTCAACAACTTTGTTATTTTTTGGTAACTTAAAGATTGGATTAGGATCCGATAGTTAGAATGGGGCAGGTACTAGAATGAGTATCTTCCACTTCCCAGCCTAGTGTTCTTGCCACCACAGAATTCTACCTTACAAGTAGATACACAGAACAGGGTGGCCAGAGACCAATCATCTTCCTGTTCTCAGTGAGCTTAAAATGAGAAGACAGGTACCCACAGAGTGACCACTTAACCCACTCTGCTCTCAGAGCAAAGGTTGTACCATCTGCTGAGCTTCTGTCCCTGTCTTCCTATGTAATTAACTGGAACAGATGACTGACATGATGCTCTCAGTGCTCATGTTTTTTGCAAGAAGAAAATTAAAAAGATAATTAAGTAAAGAGTACTCAGGATTCATAAGGATTGTTGATTACGTTTTAGAGGTGAATCCATCCACATCTATCAGATGTAATCTTCACTGAATTTCCCTTAGAATGCTTCTTTTTATCTAAAGAAAGGTTCTTCTGAGTGTGTTTTCCTAATGTTAGACTTTTTTGATATTAAGTTTTTAAAAACTTCAAGAGTGCTAAAGACACTTTCTAAATTTCTTATGTACTCATATCTAGTAAATCATGTTTTTAGCTAAAATATGTTCAGACCTAATAGCCAATTCTCTACATTTTTGTACAGAAAATTATCTACAGTTCAGATATTAAATGTTTCTTCTCTTTGTTTAAAGATAGTATCTTGAGTTGGACTCTCATCTCCTTTTCTTGAACTCTTTCAAAAGCCCTATCCATTGTCTCTTTCTATATCTGCTATTAATTTCAAAAAGCACAGAATCTAATCTTGTCAAACATTTTCCTTAAACACTTTTTCTAGTTGCTTCTGGAGAAGTATTAATGTCCTGTTTCTTTTTTTTGAGACAGAGTCTCACTGTGTTGCCTAGGCGTGGCGTCATCCTCACTCACAGCAACCTCAAACTCCTGGGCTCAAGCAATCCTCCTGCCTCAGCCTTCCGAGTAGCTGGGACTACAAGCATATGCCACCATGCCCGGCTAATTTTTTCTATATATTTTTAGTTGTCCAATTAATTCCTTTCTAATTTTAGTAGAGACGGGGTCTCGCTCTTGCTCAGGCTGGTTTCGAACTCCTGAGCTCAAACAATCCGCCCGCCTCGGCCTCCCAGAGAGCTAGGATTACAGGCGTGAGCCAC